>AWOL01S0001255.1:154245-261577 GCA_000715115.1 Nicotiana otophora | reverse complement strand
CCCCCCCCCAACCACACACACAAAAATCCCATCATATTCACTTGTTTTATTTTCTGAATTTGAATCATTTTATTATACTTCATTTGTTTTTTTGGAGGAATTTTCATAAACCACTATTGTTTAGTGGCTATTAAATTCCTATAGCTATCATATAGATAATTACTTTCTATAGATACTATTCAGTTGTTAAGGTAGTGTATTCGATGAATTCGTGTTGTTGTATTCATGAATACAGTAGTAAAAACCGCCTAAAAATCAGGGCAATCCAGTTGTACGCGCATGTATTCATATGTATTCGCGTCATGTATTCATGAATACAGTAACGACAATCACCTTAAAAATAGGTCTGTCTAGCTATCTAATAACGGATATAATATCAATTAGCGTGATACACTCCTAATATAACTCAATAAAATCAATTCTAACATGCCTCATTATCAATCTAATTAATTAGAATGATTTTTCAGTTGTATATAACTGTTATATTTAACTTTTGTATTTAGTGTGTTTTAATATTTTTTTAATGTTGCATTCATTATATTCAATATTTTTATTTACTGTATTCGCTATTTTATATTCAGTGTATTCAAATGCATTTGTATTAACAATATTTTAGTTAATCTTAATACATGTTATTAATGTTGTTTTCAGTATATTTCATTGGTTGTATTCACTGTATTTCTATTTGTATTCAGTATATTTTACTGTATTTCATTATATTTTGAAAATTGAATATATTCACTGTTTATATTCTGTTCTCTTTTAATATTTATATTCAATGTATTTCAATGTTAATTATATCATGTATTCATGCATACTGTATCTACAATATGCATGAATACAGGTGTATTAAGCTGTATTAGAAAATACGGGCTTTCGAAACATAAATACAGGCAAATAAAATATGTTTATACAAAAATACAATGTGTTTGAGTGAATTTGTAAAGAATACAATGTATTTGTATCATTGCATGTGGCTAAATTGTAAATAAGAGAAGAGAGTTTGTCGGAGATGACGTTTTTCGGCCAAGCAAAATACTGTATACATTATATTAAAACTAAAAATAGAGACGAACAAAATTTTCGGCCCTCAAATCTTCTCTGATGTAGAAAATATGGGAGTATTTGTCGTTCATGTTACTACCCATGCTCTACTAGGATTATTCCGACATCGTTTTTGCTCCCCGCGCAGTGGCCCTAGCCTCAGAGCGATGGGAGAGAAGAGTGTAACGACCTAATCGGCCGTTTTGCCATCTAGAACCTCGTTCCCCTAAATAAGACTCTCCGTATGTGCTTTTACTATTTTATGACTTGCGGGGATGGTTAGTTCAGGAATTAGAAGGGTTCGAGTTAAAATCGGAACACTTGGTTCCTTAGTTGGCTTTTAAAGGGGTAAGTTTGTCTTCGGTCAATATTTTGAGTAAACGACCTCAGAATCGAGATTTTACGGCTCCAATAGGTTCGTATGATGATTTTGGACTTGGGCGTATGTTCGGACCGGGCTTTGAATGACCCGGGAACGTTTCGGCACCTAATAGTGAAAGTTGGCTCTTTGAAGGTTTTAAAGTTTTTTAAATTTGGTTTGGAGTAGGTTTTGGAGTAATTGAGGTCCGTTTGGAATTCGGAGCCTGCGAATAGTTCCGTATGGTGATTTAAAACTTGCACGCAAAATTTGGTGTCATTTTGAGTAGTCTAAGTATTATTCGGCGAGTTTGGAGCAAATTGGAAACTTGAAGTTCATATTTTGATTCAATTCAGTTTTGGGTTCGATTCTTGGTTTCGTTGTGGATTTATGCATTTTGAGAGTTTGAACAGGTCCGTATTATGTTTATAGACTTGTTGGTGATTTTAGATAGGGTCCCGAGTGGCTTAGGTGAGTTTCGGACCGCCCGGAACAATGTTGGAAAAACCAAATTTTTCAGTTCTGGTTTCCTTCTTCGCGAATGCGGAAGGACTCTCGCGTTCGCGATGAAGGATTTGGGGAGCTGGGCAGTTACCCTTCGCGTTCGCGGGAAGGGGGTTGCGTTTGCGAATCTTGGAAATCCCAGGCCTACGCATTCGCGAAGGCCTTCTCGTGTTCGCATAGAAGGACGGGGCTTGGGAGGGATCAGTATATTTTGCCCTTCACATTCGAAAAGGAGCTCACGCATTCGCGAAGGGTAGGAAAAGTAAGCCTTTGCATTCGCGAGACCCCTGTGCTGGACAGAATGTCTTAAAAATGGGGCTAAGCCATTTTTTAGCCAATTTTCTCCATTCTTGGGCGATTTTGGAGCTTCTTGAGAGGGGTGTTCACTTAGCAACTTAGAGGTAAGTTAATTCTACCTATTATGAGTTAAATACATAGATTATGGGTAGATTATAACATGTAAATTGTGAAAATTAAGGGTTTAGATGAAAGACCTAAGTTTTGATAAAAATGAGATTTTAACCACGAAAATGGTTATGGAATGGGATAAAATTGTACATTTGAGTTCTTGAGGTTATGGGTGACGATTTGGGTGAAGTTTAAGAATTTTACCAATTTGGGTTGGTTAATTAATCTAATGAATTAATTTCGAATTATTGAGCATGTATTGATTAAATTATATAATATTTGGCTAGTTTTGGATTTTTTGGCACCAAATTGAGGCTTTAACGCGAAATTGTGATCGAGAAGTGAGCTTTGAGACGGGGTAAGTCTCTTGTCTAACCTTGTAAGAGGAAATTTACCCCATAGGTATTGTAAATAAATATTTGCCTCTAATTGTGGGGGCTACGTACATACAAGGTGACGAGAGTCCGTGCGCAGCTACTATTATGCTAATGTCCGGGTAGTTTTAGAACCCAATTTATGAACTATTTGGAATTTTTGCATCATACTTGTTATTTTAAATGCCTAAATTATATTAGTATTTGTTGGAAAAATTGTGGAAAATCGTTAATGAAATTTTTAATATTTATGTATAAAACCTCAATAATATTTAAGTTAAATGCTTATAAAAACATCTTCCTCTTCTTGTGGAGCGGGCCAAACGCCTCGACAGTAGATAGATGTATCTATGGATCATGTTGCACATCTCTCGGCAGTGTACACATCACTCTGGATCGGGTCGTACGACCTCGGCATAAATCATGCTTAGTAATAACAAGTACACGATGCTTTGACATTTTTATTGCAACTTGTGAAGATAAGCGATTTATTGGAAATTATTAAATTATGAAAGAATTATTTATTTCTTCTTATTAAAGAAATTATTGTTATTCATATAAACTATGTTTATTTAAATATCTTTATCTTTATATTATTGACCTATAGCAAGTGTCCAAGTCGACCTCTCGTCACTACTTCTTCGAGATTAGACTTGATACTTACTAGGTACACGTTG
Organism: Nicotiana otophora; assembly: GCA_000715115.1. Taxonomy (NCBI): domain Eukaryota; kingdom Viridiplantae; phylum Streptophyta; class Magnoliopsida; order Solanales; family Solanaceae; genus Nicotiana; species Nicotiana otophora. The sequence continues at coordinate 258,212 of AWOL01S0001255.1, read as the reverse complement.
TTTACGTACTTGTGCTATACTTACTGCACTTGTTTTGCAGGATCTAAGACAGGTACTTCAGGTGGTCCTTCTGGCGCGTACCCCCGATATCCCGAGGCCTAGTGGTGAGCTGCTTCCTCAGTCGTTCTCTTGAAATTTTTGCCGGTGAAAGGAATCATGAGATTTGGGAAAAAGGGCAAGTTGAGCCGAAGGTTTATAGGTCCATTTGAGGTGTTGAGACGAGTTAGGAAGGTTGCATACGAGCATGCTTTTCCTTCTAGTTTATCAGGAGTCCATCCGATTTTTCATGTATCTATGCTCCGGAAGTATCATGTCGACCTGTCACATGTATTAGACTTAAGTACAGTTCAGCTAGATAGACGCTTGGGTTATGAAGATGAGCCAGTTGTCATTGTTGATAGAGAGGTTCGCCAGTTGAGGTCCAAGAAGATTTCTGCAGTAAAAGACCAGTGGAGGGGCCAACCAGTCGAGAAAGCAACTTGGGAGGTCGAGGAAGATATGCGGAGCAGATATCCACACTTATTCACCACTCCAGGTATAATTTTAAATCCGTTCGAGGACGAACGTTTGTTTAAGAGGTGGAGAATGTAACGACCCAACCGATTATTTTGACTTTTAGAACCCTGTTCCCCTAAATAAAACTCCTTCTATGTGCTTTTATTAATTTATGACTCGTGGGGATGGTTGGTTAGGGATTTGGAAGTGTCCGAGTTGAAATCGGAACACTTGGTTCCTTAAGTTGGCCTTAAAATGCTAAGTTTGACTTCGGTCAACTTTTTTAGAAAACAACCCTGGAATAGAATTTGGATGATTCCAACAGCTATATATGGTGATTTTGAACTTTGAAGCATGTTCGAAATTTTATTTGAAACTTCGTAGTTAAATTAGGTTTGAAATGGCTAAAATAGGAATTTAAGTTTCGAAGTTTGACCAGGGAGTTGACTTTTTGATATCGAAGTCGGAATCCAGTTCCGAAAATTTTCATAGCTCTGTTATGTCATTTATGACTTGTGTGCAAAATTTGAGGTCAAGCGGACTTGATTTGATAGGTTTCGGCATCGAATATAAAAGTTGAAAATTTTAAGTTTTATTAAGCTTGAATTGGAGTATGATTCGTGGTTTTAGCGTTGTTTGATGTGATTTGAGGTTTAGACTAAGTTCGTATGATGTTTTAGGACTTGTTGGTATTTTTGGTTGAGGTCCCGAGGGACTCGGGTGAGTTTCAGACGGCTAACGGATCAATTTTTAGATTTGAAGTTTGCTGAAATCTGGTGTCTGGTTTCCTTCTACGCGATCGCGTGAGAAGGTTCGCTATCGTATAGGCTTAATTGGGCGGCTGGAAATTTGTTCTATGCGATCGTGTGGGAGCGTCCGCGATCGCATAGGTTGGGCGAGTTGTGCTATGCAAACGCGTGGCTAAGGCTGCGTTCACGAAAAGGAACGGAGGGAGGAGCTTGTGCTATGCGATCGCGTGAGAATGTTCGCGATCGCGTAGAAGAAATCACTGGGCAGAGAGTTTAAGTCCTGAAAATGGAACGTCCCATTTTCCATTTTTATCGATTTGGAGCTCAGATTGAGGCGATTTTTGGGAGATTTTCAGAGAAAACAATGGGGTAAGTGTTCTTAACTCAATATTTGCTTTTATCATTTGATTGGTGAATTAAAATGAAAAATGTTGAAAACCCTCTTGGATAAATTTGAGGATATGTGGGCCGAATTGTTATCAAAATTTAGTAATTTTGGTATGAGTAGACTCGTGGTTGAATGGACGTTTATATTTCGTAATTTTTACCGGATTCCGAGATGTGGGCCCCTATTGGAACCAAACACACACGCAAGTATACGTGGTCGTCGAGTAATAAAGTGACTCGAAAGTCGGATGTCGAACCCACAGAGACTTAGATTGATCGTTAACTAAGCAAACTAAAATCAATTAATTGTTCAAGCTATTTAAGAGTGACGTTTTTCTATTAATCTACTATTGCGGAAATTAAACAACTAACAACTAATTTATCAAGAATGCGATTTTGTATGACGAGATTTTACTTCAGAGGAGATGGAAATTCCAGGGTTGTGGTTGGTTTATCAATCCTATTAAGTTCAGTAATCACACTCGTTAATTCAGATTATCTATGGTTGCTAATTAACCAGATCATTTATATGAATAGAATATTTCCACAATACTATTCGCATGCCCACAATATATCAATCCTATATTCCTATGGTATTGAATCTATCGTGAACAAATATAATATGGTATTTAATTAAGCAAGACTGTTAGGTATATTCTTATCCTAACCGTGAAATCCTACCCCGAGCCATGGGTTTAGAAACAAGTTCTCTCTAATTCTATTCTAATCTATATACGGCTTTCCCAAGCATAGCATAGATAGTAGGGTGAATTGGTAGCTACAACAATTCACAAGTGAAAACTAGAATTAAAAAAACAACCACAAGATGATAATCTGAATTAACGAAGATGTAGTTAATAAACGTTAATAATCATGTCAACCACAACCCTAGAACGTAGAGTGCTTAACCACTCATGTTCGTAGTAACAATTTTTCAAGTATTTTGCATAAACAAATTATAAAGATCTATGATTTTCTCCTCCAAAAGTGGTTCCACATGATGTTCTTGCCTCCGGTCACAAAAACTCCTCCCTCCTCACTATAATGTACGAAACTATAGAATTATAGCCCCACATCAATATCCCACACTTAAACATTGCTCGTCCTCGAGCAATCAAACTACACTTATAGACACAACCTATTAATCAATTTCCTTAACTCATTTTACCAAGAATCTTTAAAATAGACTAAGCACAAGGGTGTAACATATTCACCTCAAGATTTGGCTCACAAGTACCATTCATTATTTCACAACTCACTCACTTACTCTAACATAGAGGTCAATGACATTACCTTTTCTTCATGAATCAAGTACCCTCACACAACAAAAGAGAGTAGTTCCAAACACAATAAAATTTTAAGAACAATTAGGAACTCAAGTTAGAAAGAATTCACTCACTCTCAGAAATAACATTCATATGCTACAAAAGATGCACCATCGGCTTGCCCATAGTGTAATACTCGACTAATCGAGCTCATTCAATCAAGGATCAAGTAGGACTTTCATTAGTTGTAATGTAGGCTACGGGTCGGGTAGGATACATTTGGATATGAGTGAATACACCTTCCTAAGTACTTTAATACATATACTTTAACATTTAAACCCATACTTATGTCAAACCATAACCCCACCTACACATCAATGTATATTAACTCCATACTTTTTTAAGCACAGTTGCATCAAGAGCCACCACTATCATGGAATATTTTCACAGCAATACAACTATATTTTTTTTCTTTTTCAATTCAAGGGGCTCTTACTTTTTTTTTCTTCAAAACAGTGCACTTGTCTCCCTATTTCATTAGTTCCACTCAAAAGCTAAACCAACTACCCCACACATTAACTTTTACAAAGTTCATAACAATTCAAGTGCTCATGACAGGTGAAAAGGCTTATAATGTGGTTGCCAAAGAAACAGGTTTACAGGCTCAACGGGGTTAACTACGATACATAACAATTAGGCGGGTAAAATATATATATTTGGCTCAACAAAGAAATGCCTATAGCACTTCCAAGACTGAACAAAACTACTATTTCGCTTTGTAAATACACAGAGAAAGTTCTAGACATCAAATATAGTGCACAGAATAACATACAAACCTCACACACACGGAACATAACTCACTCAATATTGGACTTACCAAGACACTTTAGTCAAAGCAGTTAAGCAAATTTAAGATTATACAATTTAAGGTACTTATACAAGAGTAAAAATTGAGCCTAAGCGTCACAGTCAAAACTCACTATTCTCAAGGCATAACAAAGTCAAGAGATATTGCTTCAATTCAATTCACATCACCATGGCTCCTCTCATAAAAAAATAAAACTACCTACACCCGGTTCAAACAAAACTCTTGAAAAAGAACCACAGCACAAAGAAAAACCAAGAGGAAATTACTACACTACCTATGAAGAAAATCTTTTTTTCCTTTTTCTTTAGACTTAAATCCCTCAAGAAAACTGTCTAGGAAATCCATCGTCGGGAAGAGTCTTTTTTTTTAGCTACTAAAATACTACACAACTATGAAAACAAAAATAAGAAGTTAATATTTTTCTACATCCTACTACTAATTATCTAGAGACTTATCCCACCCCACACTTAAAAGAGTGCAGTATCCTCAATGCACAAATAAAGCAAAACAATAACAAGCGTGGACAAGAAAATCCTTGAAAGGTCAAAGGCCGAAGCAATAGCGGCTCACGAGGTACTCAGACTTCCCCCAAGCATGACCCTTTTCTCTATCCCCTTCAGTTCTACCGCAATAATCATGCACAAGTCCTCACAATGCTTATGGAGCTTAAGTGCCTTGTACACACTAAAAGTAATTTCCTCATCACCAACTCTCATCTTTAACTTTCCTTCCCTAACATCAATAAGCGCTCCACCAGTAGCTAAGAATGGTCTCCCCAAAATAATGGGTACTTCCTCATCTGCCTCGTAATCAAGAATAATAAAATCAGTACGAAGAATAAACTTTCCCACTCGAACTAACACATCCTCAATAATTCTTTCTGGCATAACTAGTGACCTATCTGCCAACTGTAACGTGATTGTAGTAGGTCTAAACACCCCCAATCCGAGTTGCTTGAACAAAGAGGATGGCATCAAATTTATACTAGCCCCTAAATCACACAGGGCTCTACCAACTTCTTATTTTCCAAGAGACAGAAGAATTGTGAAACACCCAGGGTCCTTCAACTTAGGAGGAAGTTTACTCTGAACTCTAGCACTGCACTCGTCAGTAAGTGCAACTGTTTCAAACTTTGTATGTCTTCGCTTGTTTGCCACAATATCTCTGAGATACCTTACATACTTAGGCACTTCCTGCAAAATTTCCACCAAAGGCAAATTCACACGCACTTGGCTCAAAATATCTAAGAATTTCTTGTACATAGCATCATCTTTTTGCTTTTGCAGTCTTTGTGGAAACAGAGGTAGTGGCCTTGTCACAATTTCTGGATCTGATCCTTTGTTTTCTTTCTTATTCTCCTCAACTGGCTTAGGAACTAACTCTCCTTCAGGACTAGATGTATACTTCTTTTTCTGTGGAACTTCTTCTAATTCTCTTCCATTTCTCAAGGTAACCGCATTGACTTGAGCCTTAGGATTAGGCTCAGTATCACTCGGGAGAGCTCCAACAGGTCTAGTATTCTGATTGTAGCCATTTGCCCAAACTGCCTCTCTAGATTTCTGAACTCTGTGTGTAATTGTTGATTCTCTATCAAGAGCTTTTTCATCATGTCAGTTAAACTCTCATCTGCTTGCTGTAGGGGTTGATGTGGACCATTGTAATTCGCCTGAGGCCTGATGTTCTAATTTCCACCCCAAGAGAAGTTAGGATGATTCCTCTAGTTCAGATTGTATGTGTTACCATATTGAGCATTTTGATTCATCGGCCCTCTAGCTTGTTGCCCCACGTAGTAGATGGATTCAGGATTCATGGGACATATGTCACTTGTGTGACCTTCACTACATAACTCGCAGCAAGTAGACATCTGTTGCACATCTTGCATTTGTTGTTCTTGGTGCATTATTATTTTATTCATCTGATTCGCTAATCTCGCTATATCTGCCCTCATTGCTGAGAATTCATCAAGCTCGATCAAACCTACTGCCTTTTGTTTAAGTACTCTTTGTGGTTCCCCATCTCCTTGCCAATTATTATCATTAGCAGTAAAATTATTTAGCAGGATCTGGATCTCACTATACGGTCTTGCCATGCAACTACCCCCACATGGTGAGTCAAGATTCATCTTTGATGCCTCGTCCAACCCATCAACGAAAGTGTGACCCAACACCTCATCTGTCTCACAATAGTGTGGGCAGTCTCTGAGTAACTTCTTGTATCTTTCCCAAGCTTGTTGAAGAGTCTCACCATCTCGTTGTTGAAACCCAAGAAACTGGCTCCTTAGTGACTTTGTCTTCTTTGTGGGGAAAAACTTGATTAAGAATTTCCTTGCTAGATCATCCCAATTATGGATTGAGTTCGCGGGCTCTTTTTGTAGCCATTCCTTAGCTTCCCCCAGCAGTGAAAAGGGAAACAGTGTCAGTCTGACATAGTCCTTGGAAACGTTCGGATAATTGTAAGTGTCTGTAATTTCCAGGAAGTTCTGAATATGCCTCTAGGGGTCTTCATGAGATAGACCCACATATTTCCCTGTGGACTGAATCAGTTGTACCATGTACTGTTTGAGTTCAAAGTGACCCGTGATATCAGGCTTCACAATCGCCTGAGTCATGAGAGCCAGATTGGGACTTGCAGCTTCTATCACCGGACGCTCTTCATTACCTGCCATCTCTATTGGTTGTGGTTGAACTACGATGTCCAACTCTCTTTCAATTCTAGTTCTAGCTTCAACTTCTCTCCTCACTCTATGAAGTGTTCGTTCGATTTCAGGATCAAGAGGAAGGAGATTGTTTGCGCTTCTACTCCTCCGCATTCAAGAGAAGAGCCTGCGTTATCACAAATAAAGCAAACTAAAAAAATTAAAACTTGAACAAATAACGAATAAAAGCTTAACTTAACTAAACAATTAATAACTAAGTTCCCCGGCAACGGCGCCAAAAACTTATTGGGACCAAACACACACGTAAGTATACGTGGTCGTCAAGTAATAAAGTGACTCGAAAGTGGGATGTCGAACCCACAGAGACTTAGATTGATCGTTAACTAAGCTAACTAAAATTAATTAATTATCCAAGCTATTAAGAGTGACGTTTTTCTATTAATCTACTACTGCAAAAATTAAACAACTAACAACTAATTTATCAAGAATGTGATTTTGTATGACGAGATTTTACTTCAGGGGAGATGGAAATTCCAGGGTTGTGGTTGGTTTATCAATCCTATTAAGTTTAGTAATCACACTTGTTAATACAAATTATCTATGGTTGCTAATTAACTTGATCGTTTATATGAATAGCATGTTCCCATAATACTACTCGTATACCCATAATATATCGATCCTATATTCCTATGGTATTGAATCTATCATGAACGAATATAAACGGTATTTAATTAAGCAAGACTGTTAGGTATATTCCTATCCTAATCGCGAAATCTTCCCCCGAGCCATGGGTTCAGAACAAGCTCTCTCTAATTCTACTCTAATCTATACACGGATTTCCCAAGCACAACATAGATAGTAGGGTGAATTGGTAGCTACAACAATTCACAAGTGAAAACTATAATTAAAGAAACAACCACAAGATGATAATCCGAATTAACGAAGATGTAATTAATAAACGTTAATAACCATGTCAACCACAACCCTAGAACATAGAGTGCTTAGCCACTCATGTTCGTAGTAACAATTTTCCAAGTATTTTGCATAAACAAATTACAAAAAAAAAAAGATAAAGGGATGAAGAACTCTATGATTTTCCCCTCCAAAAGTGGTTCCACGTGATGTTCTTGCCTCCGGTCGCAAAAACTCATCCCTCCTCACTATAATGTACGAAATTATAGAATTATAGCCCTACATCATCCCCACAGAGGATTTTTGAGTTAATTTCAGATTTTTATTGAAAAATATAGTATTTTCTTATGAAATTGATTCCTATAATTTTGGTGACTCTATTGAATTATTTTGGCTAGATTCGAGCCATTTAGAGTTGGATTATCGAGGAAAGGCCTACTAATGGATTAAAGTGTAGCAAGTCGAGATAAGTCTCTTGCCTAACCTTGTAAGGGAGAAATTACCTCATAGGTGATTTAAATTAATAATTATTACTAATTGTGGGGGCTACGTACACACGAAGTGATGAGAGTCCGTGCGTAGCTACTATTTATGCTAAAGTCCGGGTAATTTAGGACTCAAATCATGAATTACGTGTGTTAATTGTATCCTTTATTTAATTAAAGTATTTGAACTATACTGTGAATTGTTAGAAAAAATAGTAAAAGATTGAAATCACATATACTTGAATTTTTGTATAAATTAACTAATTGTTAAAAGAAATTGTACACCCTCTTGCATTAATCTCATAATATATATATCCTCATTCCGGAGGTACATAAAAAATGTCCTCTTTTCTTGTGGAGCAGGCCGAACACCTCGGCAGTATAGATGCATCTATGGATCACGTCGCTCGTCCCTCAGCAGTGTACACGACACTCCGGATCGGGTCGTACGACCTCGACAGAAATCGTGCCTAATAATAATAATTACACGATATCTTGATATTTTAATTGCAGCTTGTGAAGTTAAATAAATTAAAAATTGTATCATTTGAAGGAGTTTAATTATTTTTGCTAGTTAAGAAAAATTATTGTAAATTCTATAAATCATATTGATTTAAATATTTCTATTGTAAAATTATTGATCCATAGTGAGTGTCAAAGTCGACTTCTCGTCACTACTTCTTCGAGATTAGGCTTGATACTTACTGGGTAGACATTGTTTACGTACTCATACTACTCTTGGTGAGACAGGTACTATCGGAGGACCCATCGGCGTGCACCCACGTTATCTAGAGGCTTAGTGGTGAGCTTCCCCTTTCTGAGCCGTACTGCAGCAACTAGTGCCTCTTCTTGTATTTGCATTTTGTTTATTTTATTTCAGACAGTATTTAGAATTTTGTATAATCTACTAGATTCTCATACACTTGTGACACCAGATTTTGGCACATACTAGTAGATATTTTTTGGATTTAATTATTTTACTTGGTTTTAACTTATCTTATTTCTCACATTGTCTTAATATTTTTACAAGTACTCCGAGTTTTATTACTCGGATAATTTTTAAAGAAATGAATATATGTTTAAATTATTAGTTGGCTTGCCTAGCTGAATGTTGCGCGCCATCACGACCTATAGGTGAATTTGGGTCGTGTCATGTTCTGCAGCCCTAGAGTCTCTCTCTCCTTTGCATTTTTGTATTCTGTTAATTTCATATTCAAACAGTGGTCCGAAGTTTGTATAATTTACTAGATGCTCATACACTTGTGACACCATATTTTGGCACATACACTAGTAGAATTCTGGTCTTGAAATTATTATTTTGATTTTTATTTATTTAGACCTTCTATTTTTCTTAAATCTTGCAAGTAAGAAAAGTTTAATTACTCAAAAATTTATTAAAAGAGGGAATATATGTTTAATTCACTAGTTGGCTTGCCTAGCGGTGATGTTCGGCGACATCATGACCTATAGGTGAAATTGGGTCGTGACAAAGAGAGAGACCACATTGATTAGAAAGAAATATGTAAGAGGCCATTTGCAATAATCAAACAACAAAAGAAACTCTTTGTTACAAATTATCTCATCTGGAGGAAATTTCAAGGCATAAAATAGCTAGAGAAGATAGGAAAAAGGGAGAAACTCTAATATGTAGCATCCATAAGAATGTCTTCCATGTATGAGATTTGAAAAGTGAAACGCAGCGTATTATCTCAAAAGAAAGAGAGAAAGAAGAAAAATTCTGAGAGAGAATCATGTATTAATTGAAAGAAAGAGAGAAAAATCATAAATAGCGTATTTCATGCCTCAATTGTAGTATATATCATAAATACCTATTTTTCTATAAAATATAAAATGTACCTATAAAAAATAATATTTTAAAATAATTTTGGTTTATAATAAATAGGATATATACCTTTGTCATAGGAGATAAAATTTCCTTTTTTTTATACTCAATTTTTGAGTTTATATGGAGTTTAAGAAAACAAAAGATTTTTGTATATGTCAAAACTACCCTAAAACTTATGATTTTACGTATGACATTCTATTACTCAGGAAGATTATTTGTTTTAACAAACAATACTCATAAAGATTACGACTATCTAAACATGTCTTCAAATAAAAATTTTAATCAATAAACATTTTTTTACTCATAATATTGTCTGTGAGTAGGGTAAGAAAGTAATATTCCATCTGTATCAATTTATATAATAACATTACTATTTGGCGAGTCAAAGAGATTTTATTTTATCATGCTCTTCTTAAATAGTTTTTAATTTTTGAATTATTAATTTTTGTTTTGGAAAGGAGGGGAGTTGGGGAAATGAGGGAAGGATATTACAAGGTGGAGAATTAAATCCTCATCAACACCGTGAAAATGTTAGGTAGCCAATCAACTGAACTGATAAAATTCTTCTTTTTGAATTATTAATTATCATGACTTATAATATATTTTTAATAATTATAAAATATATAAATTTATTTTAAAATTTTTAAAAATCAATATCTAAATTTATACCGAATACTAATTAGTACTGTAACCCTTGTACTCTCAAACTTTGACACATAAAATCAAAGGAGGGAGTAGTAATAATGAAGGGTACATTAGAACAAGTGGCACATGATAAATACAGTGGCATGATATATCTAAGTTGACGTTAACTAGCCAAGCCAAGGCAAAGACATATATAGTAAACAACTTAATAATTCAGCATTCTTCATTGAATTTCTGTACATTAAACAAAAAGGTATGTCCACAATAATGGCGAAAATGATGAGCGGATCTACTCCTATTAATCCTGGTAGTACTGGCCGTACATCCTCACCGTCGCTAACTCCGCCGCCGGCTTCTCTTCCCGTCCGTACAATTCCCGGCGGCTACGGTTGGCCGTTGTTAGGACCAATATCTGATAGATTGGATTATAATTGGTTCCAGGGACCTAACACTTTTTTTACCAAGAGAATAGAAAAGCACAAGAGCACAGTTTTTAGAACTAATGTGCCTCCTTGTTTTCCGTTTTTTCTTGGTGTTAATCCGAATGTGGTGGCGGTTCTTGATGTCAAGTCGTTTTCGCATCTGTTTGATATGGAGATTGTAGAGAAAGCTAATGTCCTTGTTGGGGATTTCATGCCTAGTGTTCAGTATACTGGAGATATGCGTGTTTGTGCTTATCTTGATACTTCTGAACCTAAACATACTCAGGTACTTCTCCTCTCCTAGTTTATTTTAAACACATTTTGTTGTTCCATTTTCCCATAGCTTTTAAATATATTAAAGAATTTGTGTCCGTATGTGTTTTGACCTCGTAATCTGAATCCATTCACATGAAATGGGATAGAGGTAGTATCTCTTTTCCTACGTTTGGAAACTGAGATATGAAAGAGGATGTTCGTTGCTGAACTTTTGCAATATAGTTACATTAAGGTCGCCGGCACCCCACGTCATTAACCTAGTGGTCAAAAACGTGAGTTAGAACTCTGAGGGCTCGGGTTTAAATCCCACCAAGAAGCAAAAATGTGAGTTTTCTCATCAGTCAAAACCTTGGTAGATAGAGTTGCAAGGTGTAGGAGATAGTAGGTAAGTTTTTAAACGAGATGATTAAACACTTTAATATGATAGTAGTGCAAATACAAGTCAAGTATTTGAGGCTTACCGCCACCTATAAGTAAAAAAAAAAAATACATGCTTGATTCATAGAAAACTAATCAAGCTCGTCAGTGGCTGATGCACTTGGTGGCAACCGGGTTCAACTGAACCCGCTTTATCAAAAAATAATATTGTGTGTATATATAAATTAGGATTAAAGCTGCACAAATTAATTTATATAAATATTTTATTTGAACTCACTTGACAACTATTATTTTACTATTAAAATTATGTACTTTTAAGATTCAACTCATTTACACAAAATATCAGGTCAGCCAATGAAGCTCAATAACAACAACAACAACACAATATAATCCCACTAGTGGGTTACTCTGGTGGTGAGCACCTTCCACTTTCAACTAAGAGGTTGTGAGTTCGAGTCACCCCAAGAGTAAAGTGGGAGTTCTTGGAGGGAGAAAGTCGAGGGTCTATCGGAAACAGCCTCTCTACCCAGGGTAAGGATAAGATCTGCGTACATACTATTGATGAAAACATAACTAAATAAATAAAAGTAAGATGATAGCACACTTTTAACACATGTAACCTTTGTCATGTTTGAAAAGCCAAAATTGGTTGCTTTCTTTTTGGTGGTTGAGAGTCTTGGGACTACGAAATGTTCGCAAAAGATTGTTGTAGGATTGGAGTGAGTAAGATAAAGGGAGATAATTGGTGAGAATTGTTATATCTTGGTATAAGAGTATGAAGTGTAAGGATTAAGATACGTGGGACTAAAGTTTCTGTGACAAATATTTATTTCCTAAACCTTAGGCTAGTTGGTCCATGTCGGCGCGGCCACAGTTCGGTCAGTCGTCACCCAAACATTAATAAACGTTCTCTCCGGTCCATAATAAATGATCATTACTTTTTGCACACTCATTAAAGAAATACATATTTTTAGAGAAAAAAATTATTTGCTAAATTAACCTTAATTAATTATTACCTTGACACATTGAAATATGTTAATAAGGATAAATTTTGGAAAAATAAAATTAATTTCTTCTTGATTATATAATAGACATTTATTTTGGACCAAAATAAAAATTTGTGATTTGATGTGTATTAATTGGCCTTTTTTATGAAGTACACCAAAGGATTTGATGTGGTTAGTTAGAGACCTTAGGGGTCGTTTGGTTGAGAAACAAGTTATTCCATAATTAACTATCTTGGGATTAGTTATCCCATCCCTCCCCCTCCTTTCATAGGAAAAAAAAATACTATAATCAGGGGATTAGTTATATCATGATTTTATCTCAATCAAATATGAAATAAACTCATCTCAAAATTAATTATCTATTATCTCTCATATCAAACGAGCCCTTGGGTGTTAAGCTTCAAGTGTTAGAAAAACACTTTTAAGTATTAAAATTAATTTAATAAATTAAGAGTAATAAAAGATAATGAAAACCAATTTTCTATAAAATGATAAAAATGCTAGTATTAAAGTTGTTTGCAAAACACATAAATTTGAAAATACTTTTATACGAAAAGGACGAATGAGAAAGAAGCTACAGATAGACAAGGGTATTTAGGGAATCACAAAATATTAGGTATATAATAAAATAAATATTGTCGAACTAATACCTTATGGCTTTGGCTAATTTCAATTTATAAACACTTTTGATATTTGTCAAATATGTAGATAAATAAAAACTGCTCATAAGCTAATTATTCAACTTATAAGCTTACCCAAACACCATATTATTGACATTAGTGGAAGGACGTTATTAATTTTCAGTGACTTGGTCACATGATAGTTAGAAGAGCGCAGAAAAGATAAAATGTAATTATATCTTGGCCTTGCAATTTCTTATAACAAATCAAATATCTAAAACTTTTAGTAGAATCAACCGCACATATGGTCAATTAATTTTACAATAGACTATTTGTATCACGTTATACGTTTGAGCAATAGAATCAACCACTGATTCTTGTATTATGATAGACTGTCTACATTACACCCTTTTAAGATACGATCATTTTTCATACCCTACGTGCACGCGGAATATTTCATACATCGAACTTTTTTTCTTTTTATTTTTTTATTTTTTATTCTTGAACTATTATGTGTTGATAAAGGACCACTGGAACATGTGCAATTTGTCCTAAACTATGAAAGGACCAGTAGTTCGATAAAGTGAATATACATATATACAAAACATATCTCATGTCTATATAGAAAAGATCCGAGATAAAAGGAACGATATGACAATTGACTTTGATTTCAATGAACCCACTTGTCCACATTTTATTAGTCATCACTTTGAAAATATCCTCTTGTACAAGATTTTCAGGTATAAATCTAGATATTAATTTTTTTTAAAATAAAACCTACGAAATATATTTAGGAGCTATAAACTTTTTCTCATGTTTATCACGTGACATAAATTCGATATTCCAAATGATCACCGAAAATTCATGGGAGATTAGGGTTTTAGTTTCAAACTTTCGGTAGACACAAAAGACGTTAAATGACTTTTTCTCGTTTGCCTAACATTTGATAGACAAAATTACTTGGCAAGTGGTATTTGTGTCAGTGTAGGCAGTAAATAACTAAATATCCACAAATAATGAAAGTGCACACAAGTCGACCCAAACACAATTATTATTTAAAAAAAATAATATTTCAGTAAATAGGGTAACATACTACAATTGAATAAATTTCATTAAAGGTATATGAATTTTTTTAATACTATCAATATATATGATTTTACTAGCTAGATTTTCATAAATAAAAACACGTCAACGTAAATTTTCCCGCACTAACGGTTCCTTCCTAAAACTAACAAAGATATTTTAGCGGAATTGTCACATATAAAATTGAGCACAATTCACATAAGATAAGAGCCTTTTTATCATAAAGAAACAACTTAGATTTCTGACCTTTTGCGATTCATTATAACAATTTTTTTTAAAAAAACAAGGAGTTTAAAACGAACTGCTCTTATGGCTCGGGATGGAGGAAGTGTAGATTCCTTTTGAAATGGTCCATAACCTATTGGTATTTGGTCCATATTAGGTACAGCGACAGATGCATCAGTAGATCTCCTTTTTTTTTTCTTTATTAGTATTAATTGTCGTGACATTTAGGGTTAAGATCTCCGTACACACGATCATTCTTAGATTTACTTGTGAAACTATACTAGGTTTGTTATTGTTATTATTGGCTTAACATTTACGTGCCAAGCGTCTCTTTTAGCTTGTTCCTTCATTTGTGTGTATTGTTTTCCCCTTTCCCTTTTAATTTTTATTTGTTGGATAGGAAGAATTCAATCTTCCAATCTGATCACAACTGATAATTGAAATGACACACATAGTGTTGGGAATAAATCCCCTATAGAAATAATATTTACAATAATAAAAGTGGAATAATAACGTAGCACTAAGATACCGTAATTAACAAGAATAAAAGAGTGACTCGACACTAAGATTTTTACGTGAAAAACCCTTTTGAATAAGGAAAAAAAATCAAGGCCCCGAGACGAGCAACTGATATCACTATAGCAAGGAATTTTACACTTTGTAGGTCCGAGGAAAACACTCCAAAGACCACTACAACACTCAAAAGAAATAACCCTATTTTGATATTCCCACCTCACTACAATATCGCTCACTCTCTATTTTTTTCATAGACTATTTTCTTATACCCTGTCTGTGAAACCTCACTCTTTCTTTCTAACCCTCAAATATATTTTTCCTCTGAAATTGGTGTGTAAAATGAGAAGTTGAAGGTTTCTATTTATAGGAAGAAGTGTCGTAACCAAAACCAATTTTGGTCAAAAAGCGTGTTTTGGTGCCAGCTACTAATTTTGGCATCTTGCAGATTTTTCTTCTTCATTATGGGGATGGACCCCACAATCTTTTTCTTCTTTTTTCATTATGGGGATCCACCCCACAATACCCTTTTTTCTTTGTTTCGTTATGGGACTGAACCCCACAAATCTCCTCATCCAGACTCATTCACCTGAAGGAGGTAACACCGGACTTCTAGCTTGAGTGCATGCCAACAAGTTCTTTGCATAGCTCGAACTTGTCTCTTGGTACCACCTTAGTCAGCATATCCGAAGGATTCTCACTTGTATAGATCCATCCTCTATTCTTTCTCGAATCCAATGATATCTCACGTCGATATGCTTCGTCCTTGCGCGATACATGGTGTTTTTGCTCAGGTCCATTGCACTTTGACTGTCACAATAGATGACATACTTGTTTTGATGTAATCCAAGCTCTCGAAGGAACCGTTTCAGCCAAACCATTTCCTTGCCAGCTTCAGTAGCGACAATATACTCTGCTTCAGTTGTAGAGAGTGTGACAAACTTCTGCAACTTCGAATGCCATGATATAGCTCCCCCTGAAAATGTGAACAGGTATCCTGTCGTAGATTTAAGATTATCAAGATCACCTGCCATATCAGCATATGTGTAACCCTTCAAGATTGGATCGGATCCTCCAAAACACAAGCAATCTCCTGTGGTACCTCTCAGGTACCTCAATATCCACTTGACTGCTTTCCAATGTTCTTTTCCTGAATTTTCAAGAAATCTGCTGACAACACCAACTGCATGAGCAATATAAGGTCTGGTGCATACCATTGCATACATCAAGCTTTCGACTGCTGAAGAATAAGGAACTCTAGCCATGTTCCCTTTCTCCTTCGCTGTTGTAGGACACATCTTCTTGCTCAACTTTAGATGACTAGTAAGAGGTGTGCTGACTGGTTTAGTATTCTTCATGTTGAAGCTTTCCAGTACATGTTCAATGTACTTCTCCTGAGACAGACACAACTTTCTGCTTGTTCACTCTCGAACTATCTTCCTACCCAGAATTTGTTGTGCTGCGCCCAAGTCCTTCATATCAAATGACTTGGACAAATCTCCCTTCAACTTTGCGATCAGCCCCTTGTCTTTTCTTATAATTAACATGTCATCTACATACAATAATAATATAATAAAGTTATTCTCATAAAATCTTTTGAAGTAAACACATGGATTAGAATAGGTCTTTATGTATGTTTGACTTTTCATAAATGAGTCAAACTTCATGTACCACTGCCTTGGTGCCTGCTTCAATCCATAAAAACTCTTATTCAATTTGCACACCATGTGTTTCTTTCTAGCTATTTCAAATCCTTCTGGCTGCTCCATATAAATATCCTCTTCCAAATCTCCATGAAGAAATGTAGTTTCACATCCAACTGCTCCACTTCAAGATCTAGGCTAGCTGATAAGCTCAAAATTATTCGAATAGAAGTTATTTTGACAACAGGTGAGAAAATATCGTTAAAATCAATATCTTTCTTCTGTTCTAATCCTTTAACCACCAATCGGGCTTTGTATCTAACCAGCTTGCCATTTTCATCTTTCTTGAGTGTAAAGACCCACTTACATTTGAGTGGTCTTTTACCCTTTGAAAGTTCAACCAACTTGTACGTGCCATTTTTCTGCAGAGATTTCATCTCTTCTCGCATGGCTTTCATCCACTGATTCTTTTCTGGATGGAACATCACCTCGTTAAGACTTTACGGCTCCCCCTCACCACTGACGAGGACATACTCCGTGGAAGGGTACCTGCATGATTCTACCCTTAGCCTTTATGATCTCCTCAAAGGTTGTGGTTGTTCTTCTCCCTAAGTGGGGCGATCCACTTGCTCGACATCATCATCAAGTTGCTCCCCCTGCTCAATAACCTTTCCAGGTTTCTCCCCTGCTCGTCAACCTCGTCGGTCATACTTTCTGCACTTGTGGGATTGTTAGAAGTATAAGGAATAGTAACAAGGTTAGGAATTATATCATTCTTGGCCTTCTCTGGCATATCATCAGCAGTTCCAACTTCACTTTCTTGGAAGACTACATCTCTGCTTCTGATGACCTTCTTCTTTATAGTATCCCACAATCTGTATTTGAATTCTTCATCTCCATATCCGATGAATATGCAAGGAACAAATTTATCATCCATCTTTGTCCTCTGCTCCTTTGGTACATGTGCAAAAGCTCTGCAACTGAACACCTTCACATGTGAGTAGGACACCTCCTTGTTGGTCCAAACTCTCTCTAGGATGTCAAACGCCAACGAAACTGATGCACTCCTATAATCAGGTAACAGGCTGTCTGAACTGCTTCACCCCAGAATGACTTAGGCAATTTAGCCATTCTGAGTATGCTTCTCACCTTCTCCATAATGGTTCGGTTCATCCTTTCGGCTACGCCATTGTGTTTTGGGGTTCCAGGAACTGTCTTTTCATGTCTGATCCCATGGCTCGAACAATACTAATCAAATTCTCTTGAAGTGTACTCACCTCCATTGTCACTTCGGAAACGCTTTAGCTTTTGGCATGTCTCTCTTTCCACCATAGCATGAAACTTCTGGAAAACTTGAAACACCTAATCTTTGGTTTTCAAAATATAAACCCATAATTTTTGTGAAGCATCATCAATAAAAGTAACAAAATATTTGTTACCGCCCATCGATTCAATTTTCATTGGACCACAAATATCAAAATATACCAAATCAAGTTTATTCAATTTTCTTTCAGATGATGTCTGAAATGAGACTCTATGTTGCTTACCAAATAAACAGTAGTCACGGGGTTTTACCGTTGTATCTTTGACATAAGAAATGAGTGATTTCTTGGCAAGAATCTACAATCCCTTCTCACTCATATGACCCATTCTTTTGTGCTACAAATCTGCAGAAATCTCATCTTGTGCCGCGTTCAATTCACCTTGGCTTATTTCTGCATTTGTTATGTACAACGTGCCATGAGCAACTCCCTTTGCAATCACCAATGATCCCTTGGTGAGTCTCCATTTCTGATTTGCAACATAGTTCTCGTATCCATCTCGGTCTAAAGCAATTCCCGAGATCAAGTTCATCCACAAATCAGGTACATGTCGCACGTCCTTCAGAACCAATGTGCATCTGACATTTGTCTTGATACAAATATCACAAATCCCCGCAATCTTTGAATAACTTATGTTACCCATTCTCACAAGGCCTAAATCACCTGCTACACATCTACAAAAAAGATCTCTTACCGGTGTGGAATGGTAAGATGTTGTTGTATCAACTACCCATTCCGACTCTAGACCTCATAAGTGCATGCATTCCTCTTCCTCATTTATACAGAGGACAACATTATCATTGTTTTGCACCATGGCGGCTATGTTGTCGTCATTCTTCTGGCCACTAGTTTCACTTTTGCCCTTCCTTGGATTTGGGCAATCTATTTTGAAGTGATCTGGTTGATCACAATTGTAGTAATTTCTAGCTCTTGATTTGGATCGGTTCTTAGACTTCCCACGAGTTCCGGATCTACCATAGTTGCTCGAACTCCTTTGATAACTCCTGCCTCTACCTTCTGTGATAAGAGCATGTCCTTGATTTTCAGGCTTCTTTCTCATCTTCTCATTGAGTAGAAGAGCTGATGTGACACCGTGCAGGATGGTTGTTGCCAGATTATCATACGAAGATGGCAACAAGTTCAACAGTAAGATGGCTTTATCTTTTTCATCTATTTTCACTCCGAGATTGGCGAGCTGTGTGATTAGTTTGTTAAACACATTAAATGTGACAAAAAATTCGTACATTCACCCATGTGTAGGGCGTATAGCTGTTTCTTCATGTATAATTTATTTGTTAGCGTTTTGGACATGTATAGGCTTTCCAACCTTGTCCAAATGCCACGTGCGGTGTTTTCATCAATGATGTTATTTACCACATCATCTGATAAGTGCAACCTGATTGCACTAGCAACCCTTTTATCCAAGTCAGTCCAATCCTCAGTTTTTATGGTATCAGGCATTTTGGCATCAGCATCTAGTACCTTGTGTAATCCTTGTTGGATGAGCAGATCTCTTATCCTTCTTTGCCATGTTAAGAAACCGCTATCTCCATTAAATTTTGCTACTTCATACTTTACTCCGGACATTTTTATTTTTCACTGAGTACAGTACTACTGACAGTGAATAGTATTTTTGTGAACGAGCAAAACATGTACTCTGATACCAGTTATTGGTAATAAATCCCCTACAGAAATAATATTCATAGTAATAAAAGCGGAATAATAACGTAGCATCGAGATACGGTAATTAACAAGAATAAAAGAGTAACTACGACACCAAGATTTTTACGTGAAAAACCCTTTTGAATAAGGAAAAGAAATTACGGCCCCGAGACGAGCAACTGATATCACTATAGCAAAGAATTTTACATTTTGTAGGTCCGAGAAAAATACTCCAAAGACCACTACAACACTCAAAAGAAATAACCCTCTTTTGATATTCCCGCCTCACTACAATATCTCTCACTCTCTATTTCTCTCAGAGACTATTTTTTTATACCCTGTCTGTGAAACCTTACTCTTTCTTTCTAACTCTCAGATATATTTTTCCTCTGAGATTGGTGTGTAAAATGAGAAGTTGAAGGCTTTTATTTATAGGAAGAAGTGTCATAACCAAAACCAATTTTGATCAAAAAACGTGTTTCGGTGCCAACTACTAATTTTGGTATCTTGCAAATTTTTCTTCTTCATTATGAGATGGACTCTACAATCTTTTTCTTCTTTCTTCATTACGGAATCCACCCCACAATTCTCTTTTTTCTTTGTTTTATTATGGAAATAGACCCCACACATAGTAATAGTAATCAACACATATCTTGGCTAGTTTTTAAGCTTGAGGGCGACAAAAGATGTCGAATTCTTAAGCTCAAACAAAGGAATGATAAGTTCTACTCCACTACATACACTATTATAAATTGTACAATGTTACACTTAAAAAGTATTAGAAAAAAAAAAAGCAATAAAACATATTTCTAAGTAGACATAAAGTAAATTTTTCAATCCAATTCTGCATCAACTTGAAATTGACACTAATTTGTCTTGTGGTCCAGTATGTCTATATATATATGTTAAGAAGTCCAGACATAAACGGGGAGTAGATGACAATAGAGTTGGCCTTTCAGTGAAACAACAAAGTCTAGGTGTCCACATTTTACACATGATAGATATTAGTTTCAAAATATCTCCTTAAATCTCTAGTAGATCTTTTTTTTCATGTTTTTCTAGAATTATGTAATGTTTTAAAAAGACAAAAATACTACTTATTCATGATTCGTCTTCAGTGGTTTAACTTCTAAATAGTCATAGCAATCACTAAGGTTTCAGTGTTTCGATTCGGTCGGTTATTTTATAAAATTTATACTATATTAATTTTTCAGTCATTCTATTATTTATAATCAAAATTAGATTTTTCGAAACATTTTCAATCATGTTGGTTTTTCTTCAATATCGGTACGCTTGGTTAATTTTCAGTATTTTTTTTAAATGTCATGTAAAAATCACTAGTAGGAGTAGAATGCAATGACATATGTACTTTTATAGGACTTAGCAAAACTTTTTAATTTTTAAATTTTAAAAGGTGGTGAATTAAGAAAATTTTAAAGCTGGCGAGAGTATAGATCCATCAACTATTTACAGTAAGCAAATACAAAGAAAATATAAATAGTTGTGACTCAAGAATAAAGTTTATGGAAGATTAAATATTCAAAAAGATAAATCTAAATCATACGGAAAAAAATATATTCAATACATTGCACTTTGCTACTCATAATCCCTACAATACCTCGTGTTTTGCTAGTGAATATGCTGGAAGTAATTTCGTTTCAATAAGAGTAGCATAATAAGTTTGAGGATTAGGATTTTGAGTTTAATTACTTGTTGGCTTGTAATAGTTTTCATAATTCCAAGGCCCGAGAAAAAATTTAATGCTTTATTATTTTCAAACTTAATATATAAATGTATTTTTCACATGTAAATTTACTCGGTACGGTTCGATATTTTTTCAGTTTATTTTCATAAAATAAAAAACCTACCCTAATTATCGTTACGATTATAGATTTATATAAAACCCTATAATTTTATTAAAAGGGACTAAAAATCAATTCAATACGGTACGATTCAATCGGTTTAGTCGGATTTTATATATTCATTCACACCAGCA
Source organism: Nicotiana otophora (assembly GCA_000715115.1). Taxonomy (NCBI): domain Eukaryota; kingdom Viridiplantae; phylum Streptophyta; class Magnoliopsida; order Solanales; family Solanaceae; genus Nicotiana; species Nicotiana otophora. The sequence continues at coordinate 236,757 of AWOL01S0001255.1, read as the reverse complement.
ATCACACTATAAGGATAACTAAAGTTTCATGTGGCTAATGCCTTGGTAGAAGGGCATTTGTTCTTTTATATATTGAACATTCACTCCAAATGTCTCAAAATTTTCTATCCTTGTGCATTACCCTTTGAATTGTTTGCCCAATATGTTTAAGAATATTTTGTTTAATTTAAGTATTTCTTACATATAATAAAAGGGAGTCTTAGAGCAAATCTAAAGTTATTTCCGCGTGACTTATAGATTACAAGTTTGAATCGTAGAAAAAGCATTAATGTTTGCATTGGGGTAGACTGTTTATATCACACCTAAGGGTGGCAAAAGTGGCTCAAACCCATTTGACCCGCTTAACCCGCCAATACTTTAATGGGTTGAGCATGAGCTGCTTTAATGATGGGTTAAAGTTTAGGCACAACCCAATTAAACTCATTTATTTTCAGTAGCCTAAATCAGCCAATGATTTCATCCCAAACTGACACATGAATATTATTTGTCCTTTAAAGCTGGTAAGGGTGTGTTTGATATGAAAGAAACTATTTTTTCTTGGAAAATATTTTTCTAAAAATGAGTGATTTTATCACTTATTTTTTCATATTTAATTGGTGAGTGAAAACTTTTTCCGAAAAATATTTTTTAGTGTTTGGTTAGAGAGTCGAAAATATTTTTCGGAAAATAATTTTCTAGGCAGTACTCCTCAACTCCCTTCCACCCAAATCCCCATGTTTCTTGTGCCCTGAGTAGAGGTACTGCAGGATGCTTTGTGCACTGAACTACCCTTTTATTTTTAACTTATAATAAGATTATATTTTCTATAACAAAAGATTTGGTGATTTAGAACAAAAGTTATGGGATACATTTATCATTATGCATTGGTAGTTAAACAAATTTTTTTATACTGTTTAATTGCAGATTAAGAATTTTTCATTGGACATTCTAAAAAGAAGCTCAAAAACATGGGTGCAAACACTTGTCAATGAACTCAACACCATGTTTGAAACTTTCGAATCAGATATCTCAAAATCAAACTCAGCTTCTCTTCTCCCTACTATGCAAAAATTCCTCTTCAACTTTTTTTCCCTCACTCTCTTAGGAGCCAATCCATCAGCTTCACCAGAAATAGCCAATTCTGGCTACGTAATGCTTGACACGTGGCTAGCTATTCAACTTGCACCTACTGTTAGTATTGGTGTACTTCAACCCCTTGAAGAAATATTTGTCCACTCTTTTAGTTACCCTTTTTTCCTTGTCAAAGGTGGTTATGAAAAACTCATACAATTTGTCAAAAATGAAGCTAAGGAAGTTTTAAATAGAGGTAAATCAGAGTTTGGACTTACTGAACAAGAAGCTATACATAACCTTTTGTTCATTCTTGGATTCAATGCTTTTGGTGGTTTCTCTATTTTCTTGCCAACCCTTTTGGGAAATCTTGGAGATGAGAAAAATGCAGAGTTACAAGAGAAATTGAGAAATGAAGTTAGAGAGAAAGTTGGATTAAAGCCAGAAAATTTGAGTTTTGAGAGTGTTAAAGAAATGGAACTTGTTCAGTCTTTTGTATATGAAACACTTAGACTTAGTCCACCTGTGCCAACTCAATATGCAAGAGCAAGAAAAGATTTTAAGCTAAGTTCCCATGATTCAGTTTATGAAATCAAGAAAGGTGAACTTCTTTGTGGATATCAGCCATTGGTTATGAGAGATCCAAAGGTGTTTGATAATCCTGAAAAGTTTATGTTGGAAAGGTTTACAAAGGAAAAAGGGAAAGAATTGCTGAATTATTTGTTTTGGTCAAATGGACCACAGACTGGGAGACCAACTGAATCAAACAAACAATGTGCTGCTAAGGATATTGTTACTCTTACTGCTTCTTTGATTGTGGCTTATGTTTTTCAAAGGTATGAGTCAGTGAGTTTCTCTTCTGGTTCACTCACATCTGTGAAAAAAGCTAGTTGAGTTTTGAGTTGTGGCAGCTAATTAAGCTTTGCTAGACATGTCAAAATAATGTCTTCAGAATTCAGACATCTCTTTTTCCCCCTCCCCCTTGTGTAATACTCCTTATGTGTAATATAAATTCAACAATGAAATTTCAAGGAGTGTGCTTATTTTATTTTATTTTGAATATTGCCTTAGATTTATATGAGTCTACTTCTACATATTCAAAGAGTTAGAGTTTAAAAAACTTTATTCATGACAAAGTCACTCAAAAGAGAACTTTTGTAATCTTCAATTATAAGTGGGATTAATAATTGGAAAAATACATTGATACTGATGATGGAGGCATGCATGTACTTCCAATGACTATTTTTCTTTCTAATTTTTGGAAATTAAATCAGTATTCTTTTCCCAATTAGCTCAACAGATTTGTCCACCCACAGCCAGGTTGGTTAACTTAGGAAAATTTTAAAATGAAAAGAATTAAACATTCAATATGGAGATTAATCCTAAGAGAAAAGTTATTGCTCATTATGTAAGTTTGCTGTAACAATATTTGCGGGAAAAAAAAAAGGGAAGAGAAAAATGATAGGAAGAAAAGCAATTCCATATTCGAATTAATATATCTGAGATTGCCACATTGTTGATTATAGGTGCACGTCAAGCACCTGGAGCTTTTCATCTTTTGTTCAAATAATCCCGCATTCGCGTAAGGTCCGAGGAAGGGACGCACCCAAGAGGGTGTGGTGTAGGCAGCTTACCCTAATGCAAGTATCAATGGCTGATTCCATCTGTTTTCTACACAGAATGTTCCATTTGCTACTTGATACTAAATGTTTTTATTTACATATCTGAAAATCATTACACACCAAATCATCCGCAATTAAACGAAGCGCTATTTAAAACCTTCGTTTATACAATTAGTAGAACTAATTTCCTTGAGTAATTGCATTATGTCAACAAACCCAGACCTCATAATAAAAGGTAATGCAGAAGCATACAACCATTTGTTTATTTATAACCCTCGATCCAACACTCAGTCCAATCCAAAAATACATATTCCTCAACCTCAGACCAGAATTGGCTGAGGATATAATAGTGGTACTTAAAGAACCATTTTATAAGAGGTGAATAATATACAAAAATAAATCTTATAAATTGTTTGCACCAAATGAAAAGTTTACAGAGAGCCTGAGAGAAGAATACTTAGGGGCGCAGCAATCTCAAGTAACTATCAACACCCTCCACAATTCCATGCACGCTGTATTTACTCTCCTTCGCTCAAAACTGGAACAATGAGCGGATTCAGCTGTGCAAGATATACAATCGCCCACCTATTCAAGAAAGAAGAAAGGAAAACAAATGTTCATAAGCTTTGATAAAATATGAATGTCACTTAAAGCACTAATATGTGCTTGTGTAGATAAACCTAAATAATTGCAAAAATTCAGGACTATGCAGTTAAAAGAAGCACACAAATAAAAGAAAAGACTTCAGGAATTGTCAGAGCTTAGCATGGGAGAGTTGGCCGTCAAGATACAACAAAGAGATATCATATATCATTATAGTTCCACATTGAGGAGTTGGCCAAATTTGGAGGTAAGACAATTTAGCACTGGTAAAGCCCCGACTGGATGCTGCAGTAGGAATTTGAAAAGTTATAATTTGGATTTCTAGACTACTTCACCTTTCACTCTTTTCAAGCTGTTCAGACAGTAATCACAGCGCCTGAATAGAATCGGAATCTCAGTTATTTATCCATTCTTCGTAAGTCTAACCTTGTCTAGAAGTTTCATAACACATCATTATTTTTGAGGGAAAAAAAATGAGGGGCTGATAGATTCTAAATTGGATATCAAATCTCCTGGACTTTTTTTTCTTGTCAACATGAGTTCTATGATCCCCTCAGGCTATGAGTACCAAGATACAACTCACTCAAAGAGCAACACCAAAGCAGTTCAAGATCCACCAATGACTACGTGGAATGACACGAAAAAGTGGTTCCTAAAGATCAACTCCTCCTAGTTATCTTCAGGATTCATGAACCGTCATATTATGTACACGGCTGCTAACATTGAAAGCCCTAAATTAGAAGATTACCAAACCATTCAAGAGGGTTTCCTTTGGAAGAATTAACAGAGTATATTGATAGATGGACAGCTTTCTTTTCCAACACAGATGAATCAATCAGAGTGAAGAGCTTAATATTTGCCAACAACCTTCAGATAATTTTGGCAAGCATTCACAAGATGAAGCTACGGGATTCACGAAAAGAAATTACTACCGCACAAACTTAGAGATCGATGAAGCAATTAGAAAAGCAAGACAAAAAAGAAGTTTGATTGAAGGTATTCAGAAGATTCAAACCTAAAAGAGATTGAACAACTTAAAAGTAGAGGTGGGAAAAGTGAGACAAAAGTCAAAATCACATATTTAGCAATCAACTAATATATCTGGTTCAAAAGCCTCTCATTAGATGAATTTGCTATTCTAAACACAGAATTTGCATTCCGTTCTTCCTTCCTGAGGCAACTATCAAGGGGAAAGAGTTCTGAGATTCGATGCAAATAAAGTTTAAAATAAGATTGCAAACTCAATGTTTTCAGCTCCTGATATTCCATCACATTAAAACTCAAGTGTCTAATCACATAAAATTCTTCAGCCTATCATCTGAAGCTTCAAATTGTGTTTTAAAGTTTTAGGATCACATAAAAACTTTTACTTTATTTTCATTTCTTTACGTTTCTAATCAAACTTCTTTTCTTTATGACAATGGTCCAGCCAATTTGCGCACAACTAATTCATCGAGCAGCATACTACAGACTACAAGCACAGATGTTGGGTACCCCTGTCACCAAGGCTAAGAAAGATAGACTTACTGCCAATCAAAACTTATGTCACTTGCTTCGGATATGATTATGTCAAAATTATTAATAAGTTAGAGATAACGAATTTAAAATTTGAGTTTGTGAATATTTAGAAAGTACATCAAAAACTCTATCTTAAGTCATTATCATATTTCACACTGTGTTAAAACATCCTGATCATATCAGAAATTTGACCATAAAAGTCATATTACGTCAAATAAATAAGGGCAGAGGGATTTTTTTTATGTTTTGCAGTTTGACCTGATTCAGTCTTTTCCTATTTGAATGTAAGAATTTCAAGTAATTTTCTTTGTGAGTCTACCAAACTATGTGGAATCTTTCATGCCATAGAAGTTGAGAAATGGGTTATTTCATAAATTTAAATTGTTAATTCAGATTGGTGCAGGCTTGTACTTCAAAACCTTGTGGTCTATTAGGTAACAAGCAGATGATCTCCGCTAGTCTACCGACTCTACTCCTTAAAATATTACAGCAAATTGCTAAGAGAAATCATTTTTTTAACTTTTTTTATACGGAAATTCTTGTGATTAAGGAAATCATGTTTTTAACTTGAAAAAGGTTTTATTGCTCCTTTTTCGCTGCTTCATGCAGTCTTACTTTCTAGTCTTCAATTTTTTAACCTTTCCACAGCATCTTTGATATGATTGCTAAATTTGGGAAGCTTTTAGCAGTAATGAAAAATCAATGGTTCAGATAGACCCTTTCTTTCTGCCCGTGCTGTGGCTCGACTAAACAGTCTATTTTGCCCACCCAAAGTCTTGAAGGACGAAATGCAAGAATTCAATACTCTACTTTTTTGGTGTTATGTTCAAATTTTCATACACTACCTAAAGGCTTCCAAATATCTTCAAGCATAAAAATTTCATGGAACAATAGTAATCTACTCCTTATATCGTTTTACAGCTGAAACAGAAATTTCCAACTATAAACCACACTTACATCATCCAACAGCAGACAGTCGCCGTGATAATCAATGTTAGGTGCAACCTGCATCACAAAATACAATCAATCAACAGTAAAGTAATGCAGAAATCTAACTGGAAAGACATAAATGAAACAAAAAGAACATACAGATTAGTAGAAGGGCCTCTATTGCAGCAAATTCTGGTGCACAGAGATGCAATAACCCCAATAGCGACAAATATTAGAGTTGTTACCAGAAATCCCATTTTTGCTTTGGATCTAAACCAACAATCTCTCAGATGCCTCTTATTCTCTGCATTATCACAACAAAAAAAAAAAGATCGGATTTTTATAGTTAAATAAACAAACCCACAAAAAAAAGAACCCATTTTTATTGGTAAATTGGAAGTTATTTATTTGTATATCAAAGGGCACAATGCACACTAATCAATATTCACATAATTCAAAAATTCAAAATTAAGAATCAATTTGGAAACAGGCACATAATATGAATTTGATGTATACTGCAGAAATTGATTGAGAAATAGGGAAAATATACAGAAAATACGTACAGTTAATGAGAGAAACAGAGAGAAGTTGAAGAAGCTGGATCCCAAGTAGAATTGTGGTGGATGAATCTGTGACCAAATTATTGGGGTAGTATTCACAAATTTTAGTTTTTCAGCGGGGTAAACCAGTCATTTCGGTTGGGATATAAAACAGAAATTTCACTTGACTCCGGAAAGTTCCTAAGTAGTGTAGAGAGACCCTATTTATTTTCAGAAATCCTAAATACTCCCTTAAAGAAGTGGATGTGTATTTTGTTCTCATTTTATGTTGATAAAGGATTATGAGTTTTTTACATTGTCCTATAGACAAGAGGGGTTGCTCTGATGGTAAGCAACCTCCACTTCCAACCAAGAGGTTGTGAGTTCGAGTCACCCCAAGAGCAAGGTGGAGAGTTCTTGGAGGGAAGGATGCCGAGGGTCTATTGGAAACAGCCTCTCTACCTCATGGTAGGGGTAAGGTCTGCGTACACACTACCCTCCCCAGACCTCACTTAGTGGGATTATACTGGGTTGTTGTTGTTGTTATTGTAACTATGCCAGAAAGTGAAATGGTCTAAACTATGATCAATCGTTAGTAGTTTGGTCAATTTTGTAACGGTGAAAAACATCAACCCAAATTATTAACGAAAAAAGATATTTAGATCATTGAACATGGTTCCGTATATATTTTGGCCTTTTTCCTTTTATATTTATTATTATTTGTGCATGACTACTATCAAGAAGTCCTATTTTGCACCCACCCAATGTTGTTTGAAAAGTTGACATGTGTGTTGGGAGTGTATACATGTTACGCATTCAGTCTAACGCAGTAACTTGGTCAAGACCTTATATATTTTTTAAAAAATTAATTTAGAACTCAATAACTTTAAAGTAGAAGAAACAAAAAATTTCTTCTATGAATGTAAGCGTTCTTTCTTTTTTATTTTTTTGCTTGAAACTTTAAGATTTTCCTTAGATACATCACGACTCCTACATAAATGCGAGCGTCATTCCCAATCTTTGATACACAAAATATTAATGGAAATAACCTTGTATTGCTATCATACTGCATGCCTTTATACCTAACTTGACAGCAGATACAATAATAAGAAGGAAAAAAAAATAACATTTCAAGCGACTGCAAATATCATTGCAAGCTTTCATGCTTACACTTGGTTACTAAAAAAACAATTTCAGAATCTTGAAGAGTTAAACTCAATTACTCAAGTGAAGAGTACGTCGGAAGAGCTTAAGCTAAGGGAATTATTCGGAATGCTAATAAAATTAATGCATTCAGCTCGTAGAATTGGTTCAATCAAATTTAGATTATCAGAAATTATTCGTCGATGTTTAGCAGCTAACATTAATTATGTATAATGTATGAACCACCTTACCCAGAAACTTGAAGTATTCCTTAATGAAGAATAACATGGCACTTTGATCATTTTGAAACAAGTTAGAACATCAAAAGCTGAGTCTTGTAAGAGTTCACAAATGGGAACTAAATCGGAAAGAGAGGCAATAAGGGAAAACTCACCCCATTAATTCAGAAGTTGCTTAAATACAACAGGAATTTGTCAGGGGGTCAACAAATTAAAAAATTGTCAGACAACGATAAGATCTCTTCTCTTCTTTTCTTTTTTTTTTCTTCTTTTTAAGTTTAAAAATAATAGAATTTTTTCCTATTCTCTTTTCAGAAGGGAGGGAGGGGGATAGAACAATTGGTATTAGGAGGAGGGAGACTGGTTTTACTACAACAGCCGCCAAAACTTTAGAATGTGAAGCTTGGTTCAACATCCATCGCCCAGGCAAACTTTGCTAGAAGAGACTTGTTGAACATCTGCAGCAGAAACAAGGATCAAAAGAAAATCACAATGTGCGGGCGGGGTCAATTATCAGTAAGAGATGAAATTCATGGAAGTACACGTTTCCACAAGACATTGTAAAAGAGGCATTACCTTTTCTATGGGAACCTCATGGCGCTTACACCATGCAACTGTGATCCTAGGATCCAGATAGTTGATTTTTGATGTGCCCAAAGCCACAGTTTTCAACTCTTCTTTCGTTTCTATTTGCCTCTCTATGTTCTCAATCTTCACATTCGTTTGATCTATCTTTTTCTGTAATCTGCAAACATTACACTTAAAAGTCAGCAACTAAAACAAAGAATGAAAGAAAATCTACAGTTTAGGATAGGGATAGTACGCTTCAGGGGCCAAGTTCCTCTTTGCCTTGCCATCAGCGCCCTTCAATGGAGGCTTCCCTTTTTTGGCCCGAGCCAAATCTACTTTGAATTCTTCCAAAAGAGCCTAAAAGACAATTACAATCTAAAGTAAATGCAAATTTTACTTGGCTACAGGTGAACTGCAGGTAAAATATCATCAATTAACATTCAATCCTCTTCTATTGGGAGGGGGGAAAATAGCCACTCACATTATATTAGGTAACTTATCAGAGAGAAATGGACTACAGACAATGAACACTGATAACAAAAAGTAATCACCTTCAATTCATCTATCTTCTCATTCAACTTTGAAATTTGTACACTATGCGACTTTGAAACACTACGCTGGTGATTACAAATTATTGCAACCTGCAACAAGAAACATAGATATAGTAACTGAAATATTTATCACTAGTGTCCAAATCAGAACTAGCACTATTTTTCATGGAAGTCTCACCTCTTTATTTGCCAAATTATATACCGCCACTTTCTCGGCGAGCTCTCCACCTTGTGTCAGCTTGGTCAACTGCCATCAGTAGCAATGCAAATCACCACCAGAAAAACAAAAATTTTGCACTGGTAATAATGAGAAAGGCTTTAATGGATCTCCATTACCAGTTACACAAGCATGGATAACCGCATACTTCAACTACAATCAGAAGACAAGCATCTTTTCCCCAATTAAACTCACAAGTTGAGAGTGAACGACTGCTCCATTCTTAAATGGACTTGAACGTAATCAGTAATTTTGCATAAAACCAATAGTAACATCCATTAATTTGTGACAACCAAGAACAGTATTTGTACATTTTATAAAAAGACGAGAATATCAACAAATTTCTCGATCTTCAGGGCTCTGACAGAGTTAAAAAGAAACTGCATATGCATACGAAACAAAAGTGGGCCCATTTGTGAATTTAGCAGGACCTTGCATTGACAATAAAATGACGACTCCAGAAAACTTCAACTTCTAGTTGAAATTATCTATCATTAGATTTAGACAAAGTAAGCATCCATTTATCAAGATAAAAACTATTCAAAAGCATACAACAACTAAGACTCGATCCAAACACGTTTGAATCGATTATATGGAGCCACCCTCATTTCTAAGAAAAAATAACAAACTCTGAGTCTCACTTCTTCTCCTTGCTTCCTTTTTGAAAGAAATACACTAGTACTCATCACCATGCAGGCTGCCTTTGGAATTTAGATGGTTCAATGTATGGTGATGATGATATTGTTGGCCAATTCCCTGTATTCATCGAAGACTTCGCACATTGTCTTGTTAGCCATTAGCATAGACCGATGTTTTGCAGCAGATCAGGACATGCTCCAAGATGTTTGTGTTGCTGATCTCAAGTAATACACATCTGTTATGACAACCTTTTCTCATTTTATCCTCTATTACTCTATATATGCTATTTATACTGTTTGTTGAATGTGATCATTTCTAACTTATCTAATCTTTGTCTAACCGCACATCTATCTTAACATCCATTTCTGCTATACTATTCAATCTTTGTATAACCGCACATCTATCTTAACATCCATTTCTGCTATACTATTCAATAGTATGCCACATCAAGAAAACAACACCTAAATCCCAAGCTCGTTGAGGTTGGCTATGTGAATCCTCACTATTCGTGTCACTGCATGCAATCAGTCTCAATCCAAAATTAAAACATGTAGTTCTCTAGCACTAGAAATTCTCTACATTTTCTAATGGCATATACATTTCTAACAAGACTAGAAGATTCTTAGCAGACATTAGACCTAAAAAACTTAACAAGATACTTACCAAGATGACTAAAATTTAGCAACCAACTGGTATCGTCTATACGGGTATTTTCCTTCCATTATGCCTTATTATTCACCAGGTTTACATGGATTCCAAGAGATTGTAGGTCTTTTGGGTCTTCTTTCAATGTAACTCTAGGTCTACCTTGTCCCATTTTTAACACCTTCAATCATCATGGTTTCACACCTACAGACAGCTTCATCTGGAGGTCGACATAAGACATGACAAAACCATCTTAAGCGACCCTCTCTCATTTTATCATTTATGTGCGCCACTTGCACCTTTTATCGAATGTGATCATTTCTAATCTTCTCTAATCTTGTATGACCACACTTCTATTTAACATTCGCATCTCCGCGACACCCATCCTGCAGATAGGTTGAACTTTAGAGGCCCAAGTCCAAGATTCAATCTCACATAACATTGTCCATCTTACAGCTATTCTATAGAACTCACATAACACTCCGGAAACACTTCTCTATTTCGACCATCCTATTTTAATTCCATGCCACATCAAGAAAACAACACCTAAATCCCAAGCTCGTTGGGATGTGAATCCTCACTATTCATGTCACTGCATGCAATCAGTCTCAATCCAAAATTAAAACATGTAGTTCTCTAGCACTAGAAATTCTCTACATTTTCTAATGGCATATACATTTCTAACAAGACTAGAAGATTCTTAGCAAACATTAGACCTAAAAAACTTACCAAGATGACTAAAATTTAGCAACCAACTGGTATCGTCTATACGGGTATTTTCCTTCCATTATGCCTTATTATTCACCAGGTTTACATGGATTCCAAGAGATTGTAGGTCTTTTGGGTCTTCTTTCAATGTAACTCTAGGTCTACCTTGTCCCATTTTTAACACCTTCAATCATCATGGTTTCACACCTACAGACAGCTTCATCTGGAGGTCGACATAAGACATGACAAAACCATCTTAAGCGACCCTCTCTCATTTTATCATTTATGTGCGCCACTTGCACCTTTTATCGAATGTGATCATTTCTAATCTTCTCTAATCTTGTATGACCACACTTCTATTTAACATTCGCATCTCCGCGACACCCATCCTGCAGATAGGTTGAACTTTAGAGGCCCAAGTCCAAGATTCAATCTCACATAACATTGTCCATCTTACAGCTATTCTATAGAACTCACATAACACTCCGGAAACACTTCTCTATTTCGACCATCCTATTTTAATTCCATGCCACATCAAGAAAACAACACCTAAATCCCAAGCTCGTTGGGATGTGAATCCTCACTATTCATGTCACTGCATGCAATCAGTCTCAATCCAAAATTAAAACATGTAGTTCTCTAGCACTAGAAATTCTCTACATTTTCTAATGGCATATACATTTCTAACAAGACTAGAAGATTCTTAGCAGACATTAGACCTAAAAAACTTAACAAGATACTTACCAAGATGACTAAAATTTAGCAACCAACTGGTATCGTCTATACGGGTATTTTCCTTCCATTATGCCTTATTATTCACCAGGTTTACATGGATTCCAAGAGATTGTAGGTCTTTTGGGTCTTCTTTCAATGTAACTCTAGGTCTACCTTGTCCCATTTTTAACACCTTCAATCATCATGGTTTCACACCTACAGACAGCTACATCTGGAGGTCGACATAAGACATGACAAAACCATCTTAAGCGACCCTCTCTCATTTTATCATTTATGTGCGCCACTTGCACCTTTTATCGAATGTGATCATTTCTAATCTTTTCTAATCTTGTATGACCACACTTCTATTTAACATTCGCATCTCCGCGACACCCATCTTGCAGATAGGTTGAACTTTAGAGGCCCAAGTCCAAGATTCAATCTCACATAACATTGTCCATCTTACAGCTATTCTATAGAACTCACATAACACTCCGGAAACACTTCTCTATTTCGACCATCCTATTTTAATTCCTTAAGTCACATGTTCATCTATCATCCATTCTCCTGGAAAAATTGAGCCTAGATATCGAAAGCAGACAGAAAGAGTATCACATAGTATAGCTCATCAAGTTTCCTAACTTATCATGTATGTGTACTACTTGCACCTTTCAACCATCCTATTTTAATTCTTTAAGTAACATGTTCATCTATCATCCATTTTATCATTTATGCGCGCTACTTGCACCTTTAATAACACTGGTCGTTAGTAATAACCCAAGCACAAACAACTTTAGCTCAGCGCGTTATCCAACTTTAACCCGAAGCAAACAAACTCATACGGAAACATAAATGGATAAGTGGATCCCTTCTTTGAGTTATCCAACTCTGGCCGAACTTATTAGTCAACCCAAGCATATTCATCCTCCTATTACAATTTTTGCGCAACCTGAACAAGCTGGATAAAAAAGCAGCCTTCCACCTTCTTTTCATCAGTAAAAGGTAAGTTCTTATCTAAAACGCTGTAAGGCAGTACCAAGACAGTACTGCAACCTTCCCTCTTTTTAGGGAAGAGGGGTAACTCTGCCTCTGATTGCTGGTTCACACCCGAATTAGGGAGAAGAGTTGCAGTAAGTTGACAGTCAACTAACTCCGGCTGACAAACAGTAACCCTTTTTTTTTTGGTTTGGGGGGGGGGCTTCTTTTTAAAATTTTATATACAGGTCAGATTATCTGAAACCACCATCTAGTCACAGGTAACTCAGTAGTCAAACAGAACTTCTAGTCCAAGAAAGCAACTTACTTGCTGCTCCAGTGTAACAGATGCATTATAAGTACGAAATACTTTTGCTGTCAGGCCTGGCATGAGTTCCTTTAGATGGGCATTAAGCTTACTCGTGTCAAGCTTGTCAAAAAGATCATCACCGCCCTTTTTTCCTGAAATCAACAATTAAGTGTATCCATGTATTTCATGAAGGAATAAAATAAAATAAAAATCTAGCGCAGAAGCAGCATTTACTAACCACTTCGGAACAGTTGAATAGCTTTGAAAACAGGCTCATACACAGCCACCTCATTTTGATACCTGATAGAATCTTTACCAAGAAAATCGAACTGAACGAAGCAAAGTCAATTCTATGCATAATAATTAATTGCACGAGACTAAGAACCTGTAAACGAGTTTCCTAGAGCTCTTCAAATTTAGCTTTTGTTGGATAAAACCACAATACCTTCAAAATATTTGGAGGTACTGGCTCTACATTCTCTACTTTTAAAGTACAACAACCAACTGTATCAGCTTCGTCGTCATCCTGCACCACATCGAAGTATGACTAAGAATACTAAAAAGCCTTTGCACTGTCCCATGCCTCTGCAGGCAAAGCATGGGTGCTTCATAGAAATAATATTAAAAACTGGAATACTGATCTCTCATGTTCTGTTCTTTTGGATAAATTGATCTTTGATAAAAAAAAATTGCTTTGTGTTTTCTTTATTAGTGATGTGGTTTGCTAGTATCCCTTGGTAAACTTAATTCAATTGGAAAGAGAAAAGCAACATATTTTGCTAAAATTTCCTGCTTCGATGCAGCTTGAAATGCTTCTAAAAGAGACATGACCAGCATCAGCAACTACTTTGGAATTTTTAGACTCTTTTTGAAATCTATGCTGCTCCTAGTTAAATATCTGGGAAAAAATAAAAAGCTAGTGATCCTGCCTTCTTCCTGTTACCTTCTCATTCCCTGCCCTCAAAGCTAATTTATCAATAAGATAAGTTGCAACTGCGATCTGACGCTTCACAGGATCTTTACTTGTAAAATCCTTTGTATATGCAGATCTAATGCCTTCAATGTAATCCTGCAACCAAGAGACGGTTACAGCTACCAATCATCCATGCACAACCAGTCACAATTTAAAAAAGAAACACTCATACAATTTAAAAAAGAAACACTCATCGATCAGAAGTTTGCCAATTGCTTTCATTGTACCTTTAAACGCCTTGCTTTCTCATACTTTTCTTTATCGCTTTGCCCTTTCAAGGAACTACTGGCTGCCAGGAAAACGTATTTGAATTCTCTTGGATTGATAGGGTCATTCCAGAATGCTAACCATGTTACAGTGTTGTCGTGCCTTACTTCCTTCCATCTGCCAAGCCAACGAGGGGAAGAAACATAAATGAAGGTGAAATTCTAGCTTTACCTCCTCCAAAAGATAGGCTATTTTCAAAAGGATAACAGGAGAGAGAATGAATAAACCTTTCGCCAGGGATGGGGCACTCCGGTATCGGAGCACCCTTTCCAATATTTATTGTAATATCATTTGGCCGGATCCGTCTCTTTAGCTTTCCCATCTGTACCATTAAGCAGCATCCATCAATACCACAGTGAAACTTGAAGTATCTAAAACATAAAGAAACACACCACTCTGCACATAGTAGATTGTTTTTGCCAGTTATAAGGTCAAAATTACCTTTGGATGTTCTCCACGGCCACGAAACAGTCCAGGTGGTTCAACCCGAAAGTTTCCAACCTGCGCATAACTAAACGGTCAGACCATTCGCAGTTGGTTTGGAAGTTATCTATGCTCACTATACCATGGGCTTTTCTGATTTTAGGGGTGGACACCTACCATGGTGAAGAACGAAAAGAGAACACCATATTGGAATATCATACTGAAAGGAAAGGAAGCTCAAGATTGAGATTTGGGAATAACTAAGAGGCTCAATATCATATGGCTAGAAAACAAAAATAACGTCAAAAAAGCGTGTACTCATGGCACAGGTTACAGCATAAGAATGGAACCAAAGAATCAACTAGACAAGATGTTCTTCTAACTATACACAAAACATAAAGGAAATAAAGCTCTTCAAAGTTGTTGAAGATCAGTCAAGGGGATGTCATGGAATAGCATCAGAACAGAAAAATGAAAGCATATAAGAGATAATTGGCTGCTTCAGACTTCCAAGCAAGAAACTTTGTAAGCTGGATAAACGCATTGCTAACGTAAGCTAAAATTCTCAGAACAGAAGCAGATGATGTTGAAAACGAAAGAAGAAACATCACCAGAAAAGAAAGACATAAGAGAAGAAACATCCCCAAAAAAAAGGAAGACATGAGACCTTTTCTTTTTCAGAAAATAAGACATAAGACCATCTTATAATCCCATTGCATAATTTACAAAAGATAACACATGTCATTTCGCTTAAAGTATCATGTATAAAAGCAAGATAATGCTAAAAGCTAACGATAAACAGAACCAACCTTCTCCTTAACACCATCAACAATAGCCCACATGTACTTCTCTTCTTGCTTGAGTTTCTCTTCTCTCAATGCCTTTTTCTCCTGCAAAATAGGCAATTTTTTGGACGAAAAATATTTAAAACATCTACAAGCTTTATGTACTTGGCTACTAGGTTAACCACAAACATAGTTACCACCACTTCATCAAACCCAAAAAAACTTGGTCCATCATAGAATTTCTGCCTAGATCTCTAATAAGGGTAGTGCTTAAGTGACTTCCACTTGCTATAGAAAATGAAATTCCAAAATCATCCAGCTTTAACGTCAATAAAGAGGAAGAGAGGTAAGTGTCATCTTCAATTAGCTATTAAAAAATGTTAATAGAAGTTATACATTCTATGCAGTAAAACAAAATAATGCTCAATTTGGAACTTAGAGTCTCAATGGCGCATATGGGTAGAGGTTGGTAAGATAAAAGAATAATGTGATCGGATCTCTTGCATTTGCAAGGATGGCTTAGAATATAAACTATGAAGCACAGCTGCCGCGAATCTTCTCGGTTAAGCAAATGCAGCTAAAATTATTTTAGAAGGTTGACAGAAACACCATGTTCATGCTGGTCAGACAAATGTAGGCATCAAATGCCTACCACACAAATAACATACTACCATAAGAGATTAGCAAGTAACACATCCACCACACAAAGTAATCTATGCATTTGGACACTATGAAGCAACCATGTCTTTTCAGACCAAAGTTGGCTGGGATAAGTTGTGCTATATCGGATGAGAACATACAACTGCTAAACAAATTCAGCACTTTGTGACAATTAACAAGACGAGAAATGTTTTAAAAAATAGTTATCCGGCACTCATACAGAAAGCTAACCAGCAATTAGAAGGTAGAAAAGTATAAGAAAAATAAACAAACCACGGTATAGGTCACAAAATAACTACAACTTCTCATATTTCATAACTTTATAGTTTTATTCATTTACTTACTTCGGTACTCATTTGCTTCTTCTTCTCCTTCTCACTTTGATGCCACTCATATATTGGGGTAAAATCACAGTCATCTAAATTTTGAATGACATGGTTTTTTCCTAGTATTTTTCTCCAGTCATTCATGAAATTCTCTTTGAACTGCAGCTTACTCATGTAATCAGTGTCTAACATCACGGCATACATTGTTGCAACCTGCAGGCAGAAAGAAATTGCTGTACTGAGAATAAATTCACAAAGACATGAATGAGACAAAAACAGCCAGAGACAGATTGAGACCTCCTCCTGCTCTGGAGTCAGATCTACGGGCTTTCCCTTGTAGAGCATCTTAACCCCATGAGGCTTGTATGGAGGCGGAAAAATCACACCGCTGTGAACCAATGTAGTCCATTTTTGCCCTTCACCAGAGCTTGGCTGCAGTTTCGACGACTTAGAGTACTTGGATTTCTTCAATTTCTTCTTTGTTTTCATCGACGACGAAACAACTTTGGTTGCTTTCTTTGCAGACGACAATTTACTAGCTGAAGCTACTGACTTTTTAATTCTCTGAGATATAGGAACGTCGTCGTCGTCGTCCTCTGTCTTTTTTTCAGGTTTAACAGACGCTTGCTTACTCGAAACAGGTGTAGATGCATCAGAAAGCCTAGGCTTTTTAACTGAAGCCTGAGCAGCAGACTTTACATCACCAGGGGGTCTCTTACTTAAAATTGTTGTAGATGGCAAACCATTTTGCCGAATTTTAGGCTTAACTTCTTCAGAATTAGAAGACTTGCTTGTGGAAGCCCCTGCATTGGACTTCAATTGAAACCTTGACGCTAAGGGAATTTCATCATCTGAATCCTCTTTTTTGGGAGGTCTAGACTTTTGAACTGATGCTGAAGTACCAAGCACTTTGTTGGCATGACTAGAATTGCTCTTAGATAACCCAGAAGAAAGCCTAGCACTCAATGGTTTATCATCTTCAGAATCCTCAGCTTCATCATTAGGTTCAGATTTTGGTTCAACAGCTTGCTTTGGCTCATTAGGAACAATCTTGGATTGTTGATTAACATCTTTTGCCTGATTACCCGCAGAGGCAGATGGCCTTGAGTTTGGTGCAGGAGATGTCCTGCCTGATGAAGGTGATGCTTTTGGACTAGTGAAAGGTGAAACTGCCCGAGAAGCCTTAGAAGAGGTGCCTGCCTTAACTTTCTGAGCACTAGAGCTCTGGCCATTAGAAGAACGTACATCAGAAACTTGCCGCCCCGATCGTCCATCCTGCTTCTGAGATGATGAATTTGACTGATTCTGCTTTGATGTGGTACTACTTCGTTTGAAAACTAAGGGCATATCATCATCATCATCATCAACTTCAGCCATCAACTTTGTCTTGGAAAAAGCCTCAACAGCCATAATCGTACTCTATGCTATACTGTCATATAACGTTCTCCTTATCTGTAAACGAGTTTTCATGATTACAAGGAAAAATAGGTTTAAATGCAATAAAAAGAAGAAGAGCAAAGGGCATCCAGAGAACAAATATTGAGGTACATCAGCAAAACAAAGTTGATTCATAAAGCCAAAAGGGAAAAAACATGGCAAGAAAACATAAATCTAGTTCTTTTTTGGATGATGGCAGAGTCCTAGCCTGCTTGCGGGCACCTGACTATTCCACCAGCACCTTCTATGTCTCACCAGCACAGATACAAGGTAACTGCAAATGGGAAGAGATCACCTTGTGTTTTTTTGTCTCTGACGGGATTTGAACCTAACACCCCATAATTCTCTGTCTACTTCATTGACAACTAGTCTACTACTAGGCCACACCATTGGGTGCAAAAAACATATATCTAGTTTCTATCCCTCACAGTAGAACAGTTGTACTAAAGGAATATTTTGATCTTTTTTGACAATGCAATGCAATTCCAATCTATTCTTGTAAATTTAGTTTTTCTATGTTGTCTCTTTCGAAAGCGTAAGTCTATTTCTCAATATCTTGGTACTTATCCACAAAGACTCACTGCTCTTATTTTGTCTCTAAAGGGTCTGTCTCTCCCTATCAGGCTATCACACAAACAGAAAAAACGGAGGGGGGTCTGTTCCCCTCTTCGTTCAATATTATACTGATTCAAACATAAAATTCACGCAGCAAGCAAAATGAAAATGTTTCATGTGGAACATAAACCAAATTTTCAGTCTGCTTCCTTCTACTCCAACACATACTATAAACCCCCAGATCTAGAAGCAAATATTTTTTATGACTGTGATGTCCAGGCCAGCTTGCATGCACCTCAGTTATTCTACCGGGTAACTGTTACCTCCCAACACCACAAGTACAGGGTAACTTTGCCCATCAAGGCTTAGGCGGATGAAGAAATCACCTAGTGTTTTTAACCTTCCAGAAGCAAATTAAACATTAGTAGAACCCATAATGTATGCATCTTAGCAAGTAGCATCTTGGTAACTGTCAGCTCGAAAAATACAAATACCCATACATTTTATCTTTTGTAGCTTTCATTTAGAAAAAAAAAATCTCCTTTATCCAATGAAAATGTAACAGCAACTGATAAGCAATACTCAGAGCCATATTCGGGCAACCATCGCAGCTCAAGAAGCAGTACCATAGGGTAAATAAATTAAGTTTTATAAATTAACTAGTGAAGAATATAAAAGAGGTATATTACAAATCGGAACTTTAGCTTTCATTAAGCAGTGAGGAGCTAAACGATAAATCATTACAACCAATTCACAACTCTTATTTCTCATTTTAACATCAAAATTATAAGGAAAAAGGGGATTAGGGTTTTTGTTTCACTAAAGATAAAAATTTTAAGACATATAGGAGGAGAGAGAAAGGGGAGTTGTAACGTACAGAGACGAATTTAGCCGGAGAAAGAGATCGCGAGGAGGACAAAGGAGGAGATGGAGGTGAGGAAGAGGAAGAGTGGTGGTCATTCAATGGAATTTGGCCGAAGAAATCGACGACTCAATTTCAATTCATCTTAGCAGGCCAATCGGAATTTTGGGTCCGAAATTCGACCGCCATTCTCCATTGCACGTCCACCAAACGGCTAGGTTGGATTTGGGCTTGTCTAAACTAGAATGATATTGGGCTTTGGAGTCATGTGGGTCTCACTCCTTTCGTTTAAATGGCCCATCATTTTTTGTTTATTCACAAAAATATTTTTTTGCAACTTTTAATTTTTGCAAAACAAATTTTCGACCAAAAAACGAAGAAAGAATAATCTTTTAAGTTTTCAAATGTTTTTCAATTTCTGCAAAACTGAAAAACTTTTCTTTTCATACGATAACTAGTTTTCATTCAACTTAGATGGGTATGTTAGTCGCCTAAAATAGTTGTGAGGCGCTAACAATGTACCTAGAATGTTTCGGATGAAAGTAGAGTTTCTTTTTCAATCTTATGTACAAGTAGAGCATTGCTCTCCACGATGCTCGGGCATCCATCCCATGCATTCTTTTCGATCTTCTACCTTATGTAGGCTTGCAAAACATAGGCTAGACAAGCGGTACACTGAACAGTAATCCAATCTCGACGAAAACATTGCATGGCACGACAATACGTTGTCACTGAATTGGTTTTGAGTTGCTCACTGAGCTGAGATGCCTATTAGTATGAGTGCTTTTACTTTTGCAAAAGTTTGTAACACTCACTTGAATGTATCATGCAAAGTAAAAATAAATATAAGTAGGAGCCGATAATTCCACTTGAATATCCCCTCGAATGAAAGGGGGATTCTCTCTTCTTGCATACACGAGAGTGTATGTGCTTGTGAGTGAGGAGCAAGGGTTGTACACAACGTGTATTATGGTGATATTTGCTTATATTTTTCATATGTTATGATTTTGGATTTTGTTTTCATCTCTAACTTGCTTTATGTATGGTATGCCATATCCCTACTCTGAAGTTTGTGCTCGACTAAGGAACTCGGTCTTTCAAAGTAGTATAACTTGGTAAGTGAGCCAATGTTGATGGTGATGGGGCATATAGTATTAACCATGCGTTTAGATATAGTATATTCTAACAATTGTCATGGTTAAAAGTTTAAGTGGGAGATTGTTGGGATATATACTATTAACCTTGGGTTTGGTTTAGATATAGTATTTATTATGAAATAATTGTATATTCAGTTTTAATAAAGTTTTAAATAGATCATATATTAATCTTTGTCCTTTGCTTATATAGTAGATAATTTAGTATATAGAGTTTAGCTTATACGCGGAAGATTAAATTATCGGTTCTTATAAGTATAAAGTTTGAGTTCACAATCTAATGATAGAATTGGACAAACCATCATGGATGATTGTAGCACAAGATTAAATATAATTTATCTTCATTATGGGAATGGTTTGATTCCAACTTCTTGTACTAGTACATTTTGTATGTATTGAACAAACCAAGTAGAGATAAGTATTTTATATTGACTTAATAAAATAAACTCTATAGCCATTAAATGTACTTATACTCTTAATCTTGATATAATTATTATTGTTTTGATTTATTAAAAGGCGAGATTCTTTTGTAGGTCAATATGCCTGATAAATTGGATAATAATAATGTACGTTGGCGAAGTAATAGCTAGTTGATGGAATCCATGTCTCGGTTTAGAGATTGATTATACACCTTTATGAAAACTTATAAGTTTTCATGTGTAAACCCGACCGGTGGATTTTGTATCCGACACATAAAATAAGTTAAGTGAAAGTCTAAAGGAAATAATCAATAAATTAAATCATCACTAATTTAATTTAATTTAATTGATTAGTATATGAATCTTAACATGGGGAGTTAAATAAGATTTAATGGATGAATTTCGACATTGAATAAGGAGTGCAATTACGAATTTTTAATTGAATAATTCGTAATTAATTATGGTAGATATTAATTTCAAAAATTAGAAATTAATTCCATAATTGGGAGCCTTGTTGATTACATTTTGTGGTCTCTGTTGCGCCTAAATAATAGGAAATAAAGGAATCCTTTTTCTAGTGAAAAGGAAAACCTAACAGGTTTTGGAAAAGGGTTTTAACCCTTAAAACTTCTGCTATAAATACATAAGGTTTTCCATATAAAGGGAGAAGAAGAAGGTGGCCGAAATTTTCAGCCTTTTTCCTAGAAAATTTCGCCCACTTACTATTTTTCGGATATTATTTGGGTAACAAAGTAGAATACCATGGAACGTTCGCAAATCTTTATCATGATGATGATGGAGATTTCATTGAGTTGTTGTGGAATTGGAGGCTCACGTGATAGAGGAACTTCGTTCACGCTTCAAGAGATAACCCGTAAAATCTCGTTTATACTAGTTGTCTAGATTACATGTGATTTTGATATTGGTATTGCTTCCGCTGCTTATAATAATTCATCAATTGGTATCAGAGCCCACTCACATCTAATTAGATAACTAGGTTTTTCATGAAACAAGAATATCGTGTTTATGTGCTTTTTTGAATTACATGTATATGTTATTTTCTGAAAAACTGCACTGTTGTTTGTGAATTAACCGTGCAAAAATATTTTGAATTATTCTTGTAATCATGATATATCTTTTTTTTTTATTGATATATGATTGGGAGTATCTGATTTTTTTGGGTAAACCCTAGAAAAACGCAAAACCCGATTTTGACCGAATTGCCGGTGTTTTCGGAGGTCAACGAACTTGACGGACTATGATTGAGCCAAAATTTAGTGGGTCCATCGGAAACGACATGGTGACAAAAACTCACTACTTTAGCAGTTAATCATGGTATTTTCGGCGTTTTGAGGTCATTTGGACTGTGTTTTAGACGTTTTTCTATTTTTTGGAAACTATTTCTTAATAATTTTAATTGGTTTTTAATTTAGTGGTGGTGGGGTGACTCCCCATGGTCTTCATGATTAAATACTGGTGATATAATGGGTTTACACATTAGCTATTAGTAAATAAACGTGTTGTTGTATTAAATTCAATAATAAAGGTGTAGAATTTGATTTACTAGGTCTTACAAGGTATACTTGATATTGTGTGATGATATAATTATTTTGTAAGAAAGTGAAATCCTCTGCTTGATATCCTGGATGACTAATGATTGGTGCGTTTGGCATATTTGTGCATAAAAAATTTCTCAAATTTTAGTTTATGTTTCCATGCCCTGCGTGATTACTAGTCTTGGATTTTCGATGAAAATTTTGTTCTATGGTTGGAGGTTGTAATAAGTAAAATATGACGGTATTTTGTATGAGTTTTATATTATTGGCATGCTTTTTAAGCTGTGTTCCATAATCTGCGATAAAATAATTTTATGAGCTACATGTATCTTCACTCGTAAGTTGAGAATTTTGTAAGTAATAAATAGTTACCACTAAAGTGGTTTATTTATTTGAACTCATGGAAAATTCTTAATAAATTTGTACATGTAAAACTATGTCTATTCATGTATTAAATATTATGATTAATAAGTAGGATCCATATTATGGTCTATTTATTTGAGTCATTAAAATCTGCTTAATGTACCATGTGAAAATTATCCTTGATAAATCTACATTAGTGGTGGAGGTTCTTAACTAAAAAAAGAGTTTTATCTTTGGATACTAGTGAGACCAACTCCACCCATGAGAAGAGATATTGGGGTTTTTGCCGAACGGGAGAAAATTTAATATCTTAAGTTCTTGTATATTTAATAAAAGGATAATTTATTGCAAAAGAAGATACTATGTATCCTACAAATAGGAAGAACGTAATATATGCCTTGAGCTCGTAGTATAATTATAAGGATAATGGAAATCAATATCATATTTATTTTAATTCATTAAACTGCTTAAAACGGTTATTCTCCGAGTTTGGTTACACTGTGGTGGTCATGAATTTGACGAACTCCAATTGACCTGAAACTTGGTAGGTTTATCAAAAACGATCTAGTGAGAAAAACTCATTGCTATGCAGTGAATCATGTTGTTTTTCTGCATTTTGAGGTCGTTTAGATGAGTTTCAAGCAGTTTATTAAAATGAATTTATTATAAATATGAACAATTATTCTTTATATATCGGCTATATTTGTGTTAAATATGAAACATAATGATTTAACTTGATATGATATACATCAAGAATACAAATCGCATTGATTTAATCTTAAATACGCCAAAAATAATTTATTCGAATTTGGTCTAGTTTTTGGCGATCGTGAATTTCACGATCTCCAAATGACCTGAAATTCGGTAGGATTATCGGAAACGATCAGTTAAGAATAACTCACTGTTATATAGTGAATCACATCGTATTTTGATGATTCGGGATCATTTAGATGAGTTTTTTGGAGGTTTGGCGGATTAAAATGTTATTTACATACGAAAAGTCATTCTTTCTATCATTTTATAGTCTAATCTGGAACATGATAACACATGTTGATTTTACATGAATTGGTATATGATAAGAATGTAGGTCATATTTTAAATTCTTAAAAAATGCTTTAAATGGTAATTTTCCAAATTTGGTCGCAATTTTTGGAGATTATGATTTTAACGATCTCCGATTGATCTGAAATTTGGTAGGTTTATCAGAAATAACTCAGTGACCAATACTCACTGCTATGCAGTGAAAAATATTAATTTTAGCGTTTTAAGACTGTTAATTGGGGTTTTGAGGATTTTTTTTAATTCTGAAACTTAATCCTTAGAGAAAAAGGTCATTGTTGTGATAAAGTGGTGATAGGAATTACCCCCTATAGTCTCCATTATTTATTTATAGTGAGATAATAAATTTATGCGTTGACATTAGGTCTTCTTATATATCGGATAAATTTATTATGAACTCACTGGGTATAGTTACTAGTCATTGATAACATGTATTAACTCTCTATCTTAGATTAAGGGTTGAATCAATTTTGTAACTAAAATACAATCATGATGAAGTAGTGATATAAATATATTTCTATGGTCTTCCACTATTAATTTTAAGTGAGTAATAAAATTACGCGTTGACTTTAGGTCTTCCTCCATATCGGATAAATTTATTGTAAGCTCACTAGGTGAAATACTAGTAATTGATATCGTGTACTTAGTCTCCATCTGAGTATACATGTAGGATCAATGGAACTAGAGATATTAATTATGATATTCACTTGACTTGAATTAACAGTATACTCTCCATCTAAGTTGGGTCTGTTTTAATTATTGGAGTGAATAATCTGGCATTATATATATATGTTGCATGAGTAGTTCTTTTCCCATCAAAATTGCTATTCGAGATGCATGAATACCAGGGGCGGACTCACCTGGTGTCAAGGGGGGTCAGTTGAACCCGCTTCATTAAAAAATTATACTGTATATGTCATGACCCAATTTCTCATATAGGTCGTGATGGCGCCCAACACTACAGCTAGGCAAGCCAATTGATAAATCAAATGTACATTGGTTAAACTTTTAATCCAAAAAATAATAAAATACCAAATTCTACCAATGTGTGTGCCAAGACCCGGTGTCACAAGTGCATGAGTATCTAATAGATTATACAAAACTACGAATACTGCCTGAAATGAAATAGGAAGAATGTAAATATAAGAAGAGATACTGGTAACTACAGAACGGCTCAGAAAGGCAACTCACCACTATGCCTCGGGATGACATGGATACGTGATGATAGGTCATCCACTAATACCTGTCTCAAATCCTGCACAAAAGGTGCAGCAAGTGTAGTATGAGTACGTAAACAACATGTGCCCAGTAAGTATCAAGCCTAATCTCGAAGTGGTAGAGACGATATAGCCAACTTTGACACTCACTATGGGTCAATAATATAAAAAAAAATCATGAAAATAGAAATATTTATATCAACGTGATTCACAGAGTTAATAATAATTTTATTGAACTATCAGAAGTAATTAAATTTCTTCAATTCCAATAATTCTCAATATATTAATTAAATTCCTTCAATTCAAATAATTTCTAATCTATTAATTAAATCCTTCAAATTCAATAAAAATTCCAATTTATCAAATAGTTTTACAAGCTGCAATTCAATTTCAATAAATTTTCAATTTATCAAATAACTTTACAAGCTGTAATAAACTGTCCAAGTATCGTGTAATTATTATTATTATTAAGCACGATTTCTGCCGAGGTCGTACAGCCCGATCCAGAGTTTCGTGTATACTGCCGAGGGACGTGCGACACGATCCATAGATGCATCTATCCTGCCGAGGCGTTCGGCCCACTCTACAAGAAAGGAGGACATTTTCTTATGTACCTCCGGAATGATAGTATATTTGTTAGGGATCTTTACACAAATAGCTGGCCATATTAATTGTTTACTTTTTCTAGTCATGTACATAGATTATACACATGTAATACATAAATTATGCATATATTGTACACTCACCGGCTATTTTTAGTTTAAGTGATAGGGTGAGCGGCTATTTGGGTTAATTCTTCTATTTGTTATAAGATATATTCAGGAGTAAGAACAATTTTCCTTAACAATTAAATAAATTTAAACAGAACAAAAAAAAACAAGTATATGAGATTTCCATTCTCTAATATTTTTATCTTACAATTCACAATATATATGTATATATATGTCAAATAATATTAATTAAAGAAAGAATTCAATTTACACAACTAATTCATGCTTTGAGTCCTAAATTACCCGGACTTTAGCATTAATAGTAACTACGCACGGACTCTCGTCACCTCGTGCGTACGTAGTCCCCACAATTTGCAACAATTATTTAATTTTAATAACCTATGAGGTAATTTCCCCCTCACAAGATTAAACAAGAGACTTACCTCGTCTTGATCCAATTTAATCCACTAGTAGGCATTTTCTTCGATTATCCAACTTCGATTGGCTCGAATCTAATAAAAAATATTTCGATACAATCACTAAAATTTAAAAGAATCAATTCTATAAGAAAATACTACATTTTCAATAAAAATTCCGAAATTAATTAAAAATTCGTATGTGGGGTCCACATCTCGGAATCCGGCGAAAGTTATGAAATCCGACAACCCATTCAATTACGAGTCCAACCATACCAGTTTCACTCAAATCCGACTCCAAATCGATACCGAAATCTCAAAAATTCGTTTCTATGAGATTTCTAAAATTTTCCAAATTTCAATCTCAAAACACTAATTAAATGGTGAAAATAATGATATATTTGTGTATATAGACCAAATCCGAGTTGGAATCACTTACCCCAAATGTCTTTCCTTGAAAATCTGCCAAACGTCACTTCTGCTCAAGCTCAAGTTTGTCAAAAATGGCAAATGGGTCGAATGCCTCTGTTTTTATAAATTACAGATCTGCCCAGTTCGATCTCGGGAGCTCGATTTTGGGCCTCGGACTTGGGCTCGATCACAACCCAGAATTTTCAGTAGAAGAGAAAAATTGCAGCAGCTGTTTAAGTCTAATTTTTTTTATCCGTTAACCATCCGAAACTCACCCGAGGCCCTCGGGATCTCAACCAAATATACCAAAAAGTCCTAAAATATCATACGAACTTAGTCGAACCTCTAAATCACATTAAACAACACTAAAACCACGTATCATACCCCAATTCAAGCTTAATGAAACTAAGAATTTTCAACTTCTACATTCGATGTCGAAACCTATCAAATCAACTCTGATTGACCTCAAATTTTGCACACAAGTCATAAATGACATAACGAAGCTATGAAAATTTTCGGAACTGTATTCCGACTCCGGTATCAAAAAGTCAACTCCCCGGTCAAACTTCCAAACTTAAATTCTTGTTTTAGCCATTTCAAGCCTAATTTCACTACGAACTTCCAAATAAAATTTCGATCACTCTCCTAAGTCCAAAATCACTATACAGAGTTGTTGGAATCATCAAAATTCTATTCCGGGGTCGTTTGCACATAATTCGACATCCGGTCACTATTTGAACTTAATTTCTTTTTTAAAATCAAAATTCCATATCTTGGGCTAGGGACCTCGGAATTTGATTTCGGGCATATGTCCAAGTCTCAAATCACGATACGGACCTACCGAAACTGTCAAAATACTGATCCGAGTCTGTTTGCTCAAAATATTGACCAAAGTCAAACTTGGCCTTTTAAAGCTAACTTAAGAAACCAAGTGTTCCGATTCAACCCAAACACTTTCAAATCCCGAACCAACCATCTCCACAAGTCATAAATTATTTAGAGCACGTACGATAAGTTTTATTTAGGGGAACGGGATTCTAAAAGTCAAAACGACCGGTTGGGTCGTTACAGTATATATTGATAAATAATATATTTAAAAGAGGAAAATTACATTATAAAATATAGTTTGAACCCTCTTTAACACAAACTGCTCACTGTGTAGGTGGTTGAGCGGGTTCAACATTTGTGAAGGATGCTGAGATCGAATCCCATTTGGGGGCGTTTTACAATTAATTTTCTTAATCCGTACTTGGACTGGTGTGTGTGCAACGTAAGGCTAAAACAATCTTTGTCTCAAATTAAACATCATCTTGCCCTTCAATCTTTGACTGTTCTCTTTTATATACAAATAACAACTTATTAATAACAAGGAAAACTCTAAAATTATTTAAATATCTTAGTTAGTAAATATTTGTTAAATTAGAATTTTTGATGTAAAATTTGTTAAACTAAATAGACAAATTTCTTAAAATAAAGATAGATAATCCTTTTTAACCTTCATAAAATATTTTTAGGTTTGTTAAAATTAAAGAGTACCAACTTTAAAATAACTTTATTTTGAGATTGTATTAAGAACAAAAAAGGATAATAAAATGATCAAATCCTACTTGTCATACCCAACACCACTTACTGGACATGTTCGTCTTTGACTGAACCCGCTTGCGCAAAATTCTGGGTCCGCCACTGATGAATACATATATGTGTAGTGTGTTTAAAATTTTCGTATTAAAAGGTTATATACAATTGACTGAAAATAATAGTATACTCTCTATCCAAGCTGGTTATATTTATTCTTGGATTGTATAATTCTTGCATTATATAATATACTTTGCATGAATGATTCTTTTCCCATCGGAATTTTATTATTCGAGATGCATGTATGTATAAATATTGAATGCAATCTGAATTTTATTATTAAGTGGTTTGACTTATTATGATCTATTTAATGTTTTTATCTCAACTCCACAATGACTTTATGCAATTTGTCGTATTACTTGTTAACATTTTCTTTTAGTGATAAGACATTAATTTAAAGGATGCAATATATGTACCTTTTGTTAGAAGGAATTTAATTCCGGTTTCTGGGCAAAATAAGAGATGGATATTTGTCTTATTTTTCGAATAACTCTTGAGTTATTGAGCTTGATAAACATTTTATCTCTTCTGGTACATGAATGCATGACCTTGTTATTGTATATTAATGTCTCTCCTTAACATAACAATATTAGTCTACCTCACAAGAGAATATGTTTGTCAAAAATGAGTAAAACTTTTTGTGCACTTTTATCTAAGTCATATTAATCTGAATAGGATTTCAAGTTGGTCAAAGATGAACCTTAATGTTCATTGAAAGTAGAGGCACTACCAACTTATGGACCCTGTTTGGAAGGAAATTTGACTAAAAGATATTTCCCTTCAAAAGGAAATAAAGCTAGTGATAAGCTAGAATGGATCCCTTATGATTTGATTGGTTAAATGAACATACTCGTAAGTGATAGTTTTGAGTATTTTGTGACGTTCATAAATGATTACTCAAAATATTAATTTGATGCACCGTAAGTCTTAATGATTTAAGCAATACAAGGTTTTTAAGACTTGAAATGGAGAAGCATCAAGGAAATATATTAAGTTACTGCAATTTGATTGTAGTGGCAAGCACCTCTCTAAAGAGTTCTTTTGTTACTTATCAGAATAAGAGATTATATCTCAATTGTCTACACTGTAAACTCCATAATAGAGTAGTGTGATAGAAAGAAGAAATAAGTCTTTTTTGGACACAGATAGATTAATGAAGTGTTATTCAGATTTGCCTTATTCGTTTTTGGAATATTTCCTAGAAACTGCAAATTATATTTTGAATTTAGTTCCTTTTAAGTTAGTACCTGTGACATTTATAGAACTGTGGACTGAATGTAAGCTCATCTTGTGGCATGTTCAGATATAGAATTGTCCCGCATATGTGCTGAAAGGGAAATCGAATATGTAATTTGGAACTAAGAATAGATAGGTGCATGTTTATTGAATATCCAAAAAAACGAATGGAGTTTTATTCTATTGTCCTAAAGAAAATAAGGCAATTGTTAAAAGGAATGCATTTTTCTAGATAAGGACTGTTCAATAAACCATGTTCCTAGAAGTAAACTATGTTTACAAGAACTAGGCAAAGAAATAACTATATGTTCAAGAACATCAAACCCCACACGTCGGAATTGACATTCCATTGCATTTAAGTAGCGAGAGAACGTTAATAGACAGAATATGCTTTTGTCGAGTGGGAGTGATGTTTGAATAGTGAACATTATAGTAAGAAGTAACTAATGTTTCAATCCCATAAGGTAATGAAGGTAATATTGGTAGTACCTCGTCGTAGTGAGAGAATATTAAGGAAAACCATAATTCGATGTACACTTTTGGGATATTTTCGGCAACAGGATCCCTGAAGAGTTTAATACCAAACTAGATAGTTATGACAAAACACAATTGGACAAATATTGCATCAGAAATAACTTGGCAAGATTCTTTAACAAAATCTTATTTGGTGAAGACGTTTATAGTCATGTAAAAGAATGCCTGAGAAAGTTGTAGATGCATGGTTATGAGTCTAAGTGGGAGATTGTTGTGGCATATACTATTAACCATGCGTTTAGATATAGTATATTCTAACAATTGTCATGGTTAAAAATTCTAAGTGGGAGATTGTTGGGATATATACTATTAACCATGGGTTTGGTTTAGATATAATATTTATTATGAAATAATTGTATATTCAGTTTTAATAAAGTTTTAAATAGATCATATATTAGTCTGTGTCATTTGCTTATATAGTAGATGATTTAAGATATAGAGTTTAGCTTATACGCGGAAGATTAAATCATCGGTTCTTATAAGTATAAAATTTGAGTTCACAATCTAACGATGGAATTGAACAAATCATCATGGATGATTGTAGCACAAAATTAAATATAATTTATCTTGATTATAGGAATGGTTTAATTCCAACTTATTGTGCTAGTACATTTTGTATGTATTGAACGGACCAAGTAGAGATACGTATTTTATACTGGCTTAATAAAATAAACTCTCTAGTCATTAAATGTACTTATACTCTTAATCTTGATATAATTATTATTAGTTGTGTATATTATTATTGTTTTGATTTATTAAAAAGCGAGATTCTTTCGTAGGTCAATATGCCTGGTAAATTAGATAATAATAATGTACATTAGCGAAGTAATGGTTAGTTGATGGAATCCATTTCTCGGTTTAGAGATTGATGATACACCTTTATGAACGCTTATAAATTTTTATGTGTAAACCCGACCAATAGATTTTGTATCCGACACATGAAATAAGTTAAGCGAAAGTCTAAAGGAAATAATCAATAAATTAAATCGTCAGTAATTTAGTTTAATTGATTCGTATATGAATCTTAACATGGGGAGTTAAATAAGATTTAATGGATGAATTTCGAAATTGAATAAGGAGTGCAATTACGAGTTTTTAGTGGAATAATTTATAATTAATTATGGTGGATATTAATTTCGAAAATTAAAAATTAATTCCGCAATTGGAAGCCTTGTTAGTTAAATTATGTGGTCCCTGATGTGCCTAAATGATAGGAAATAAATGAATTTTTTTTCTAATGGAAAGGAAAACCTAACAGGTTTTGGAAAAGGGTTTTAACCCTTAAAACTTGTGTTATAAATACATAAGATTTTTCACCTAGAGGGACAAGAAGAAGGTGGCCGAAATTTTCAGCCTTTTTCCTAGAAAATTTCGCCCACACGAAATTACTATTTTCTCGATATTATTTGGGTAACACAGTAGAAGACCGTGGAAAGTTCGTGAATCTTTACCATGCTGATGATGGAGATTTCATTGAGTTGCTGTGAAATTGGAGGCTCACGTGATAGAGGAACTTTGTTCACGCTTCAAGAAGTAACCCGTGAAATCTCGTTTATATTAGTTGTTTAGATTACATGTGATTTTGATACTGGGATTGCTTCCGCTGCTTATAATAATCCATCAGGTGGATCTAGAACTCACCAATCTTTCTGCTTTTTTGTTTCTGATCCACGAATATCGGAATGGAAAGTTTGAAATTGAAATTGAAGTTCTATTCATAATAGCTATCAAGAAATAAGAACTTGTTGCAAATTCATAGACATGGTTGTATACACTGATTTCCGGTCCTTGTAATGCATGATGCATATGTGTTATGATTTGTGAAACACAAATTCAAGGACAAATTCTAGACAAGGTGGGTTGCTCTGATGGTAAGCACCCTCCACTTCCAACCAATAGGTTGTGAGTTCGAGTCACCCCAAGAGCAAATGTGGGTAGTTCTTGGAGGGAAGGATGCCGAGGGTCTATTGGAAACAACCTCTCTACCACAGGGTAGGGGTAATGT
Source organism: Nicotiana otophora (assembly GCA_000715115.1). Classification (NCBI taxonomy): domain Eukaryota; kingdom Viridiplantae; phylum Streptophyta; class Magnoliopsida; order Solanales; family Solanaceae; genus Nicotiana; species Nicotiana otophora. The sequence goes on along the minus strand of AWOL01S0001255.1, from coordinate 204,781 downwards.
CTGCGTACACACTACCCTCCCCAGACCCCACTAGTGGGATTATACTGGGTTGTTGTTGTTGTTGTTGTTGTTGTAATAAATTCAAGGACTATCATTAAAGCCTCTGCGACGATATATAATTTGGATGATTATAAAATATTAGTAACTCGTCTAACTTGAGAGTTGAGAGTTATGTTCCCACTCCCTGTGCTCAGATGTGCTAATCTCTACGAGCATTAATTTACATTGCTATTGCTTTATTCGTAATCTGTTTCCAAACTTGTTGCCAGAATATACGGACAAGGTTCAAGTGACCGAGGGAGAGAAACTGAGAATCATCTCGACTTTGTCTCCTTCAGCAGGCAAATCAGCTAGCATGTCAGAATTGCTTCACCAGCCTAAAAAACATGTATAAATTGTGATACTTCATGGTTTACCTTCATCTCCGCGGATATAGAAGAATGATAAATGACACTCTTACATATGAAAATTTTGTATGGCAGTTGATGTCAATCTACACTCAAAAATTTACTAGTGGAGTTTTAACTCAGCAGGATAAATAGAAAGGCTTTTGCCTTGCAGTGCAATGGCAATCTGTTTCAGATGACTAGATATATAGAAAGTGGCCTCTAAACTAAGGGTGTATGATTCAAAACAGATGGAATCCATTAGTATGAAAATACATTTTGAGCTGAGACTTAACTATAGACAACTTTGTTGCCGCCAGAACCTGGCACCAGATCAAGTGGAGATATGCTACTTGAGGCCATGGCGATGTTACATAGTCTGTACATTTCCCTGAGACTGAGTGTGAGACTTGGCTGCCCCTTCTTTCCATCCCTTTTGACGTGCTCTCATCTCCCATGTAGCAGTCAGTTTCTTTTGTGCCAGTAAAGCTACCTCAGCTTTTTCCCTTGCCTCTTCACATGTCTCCATTCCAGAATTGCACTTGTCTGCCTCTTTCATATATTGGGATGTCAACTTTTTTGCTTCAAGAAGTGCCATGTCAGCCTTCCGCTGATTTTCCAAGGCCTCAGCTTCTCGCAATTTAAGTTCTTCAGACAACAAGTCAGCAAAGTTCTTTTCTGTGTCTTCACCAACATCTGGATCACGCTTGGCACAATCTGCAAAACATTGAAATGAGAACGGAAATCCAAGATTTTAGATTTCAAGTCACAACATATAGATTTCAATCCTCAAAAGAAGAGTTAATGGTTACTACAATGAAAGAGCAAATATAAGGAGGTTTGCTGTTAAAGCGAAGAAAATTCACAAATCGTGTAGATAGGTTGGAAAGAAAATTCACATTTTTTTAATCTAGGATAACTTGCAGAGTTTCAGTCTTGCAGATCAGCAAGAGATTTGCATAATCTCAATGCATTACAGAATCGGATAAATCATGGCATAAGTCCTTAAACTCAACCATCACATTTGAGATGTTTGTTTATCACATGCAACAAAATAAATGTGTTTACAACAACGATGCTCAAAATGTCCTTTTTACAAAATGGCAAATTTTCGCCTACCAAGTACTAGAAAGTCTCATGTCCCCAGTCATAAGATATCCTCTAAGTTTTTCTTTACAAGGTAAATAATTTTATTAATGTGAGCAAAAGTCCGATATACAAGCTGCATACCATATAACCTACGCAATAATATGGTTCTCTACAAAAATGGCACCCAAGAGTGTGCCCTAGTGGTCAATGAAATAGGTGCAAACTTTGTAGACCCAAATTCAAGTCCCAACAGAGACAAAAGGCACTGGTAATTTCTTTCCATCGGCCTAAGCCTTGTGGATAAGTTACTCGCTATCTATACTGCAGGGAAGGAGCAGGTACCCGGTGGAATAGTCAAGCCATGGCTCAGACACCACCATATTAAATAAATAGTTCTATACAAATGTCACTCAAGCTTCTTTCAGACATGAACTTCATGTGTGCACCAAAAGCAAACTAAGACTAAGATACTATTCTTCAAATGTACAAGTTGTCATCTATTTGAAAAGGCAAAAATAATGTTACACAGATGAGATGAATCTGAATATAAACTCATATAAACTCTTTCTCTTTCTTGTCCATTTAAATAAAATTAAACAAAAATCTCACATTTATAAAGAAGATAACCGCAATAAATCTACTCAAATGGTTTCACAATTTAAATTAATCGCAGTTCATGTTTTATTCATTTAGACTTCAACAAAAAAGAGATGGCTCATTTACTGTCCCAAATTATGTGTGCTCTTGTCTTAGTAGCCAAAGTAAATTTCAGATTGAGGGAAAGAACAGAGAAAATGAGGAGAAAAGATAGAGAGTGAAGAATGCATGTCCGAAAAACTCTTTGAAGTTGTTATCAGGCTAGTGATGGGAATGGTCATGGAATTTCTAGGAGGAAAACTTGTATTCAATTTTTGGATCTGTTGAGTTCTTGTAATTTTATATCAGTCTACTGCCATTTTCATGTTAAATGTAGTTGTGCCAGTCAACGGATCCTTTAACGGTCGAAAACAGTGTCAGGTCACTCAAGAAAAAACCAAGGGTTATATCAGCACATAGGCTTTTAAGGTCAAAGCTAACATCTTCATGTGTGACATAAAACATTCCAATCAAGGAATCGTTTAACATCTCAACAGATGCAGGCAAAGAGAACATAAGGCATTACTTAATTAGTCGAACACTGGCTACTAATGACATACAGCATAAACCTGATTAGAAAACATCTCTAATATATCGTCCCATTACATCAAGGTACTTATGGAGTGTACCAACTTTAGAGGGAGAAAGCATTTGATTACACCAACCTAGAACGGTTTGATAACCTTTAGGTTCAAAGCTGAAATACTACACCTTAATTTCTAGAATGGTAAAATCATGAACAAGTATCAATGATCTCAATGTTAAAGAAAGGTAAGTCCCATCAGAGAAAAGCTAGAAGAAGAAAATAATGACTCTGATGAAAACACTAATATTGCAGCAGATTACAGAATAAATGATATCTTAATCACAGAAAATCAAATAACTGCATATCTCATGATACTAACCTGTCAAAGAAGCATTGCTCAAACCTGCAAGACAAACAAAGTAAGATGTCAATTCAAGCAATTATTGACAAACAAATGTCCTCATGTAACCAGATACTCTTAACAAGCCTCACAAAAAGATATGGTGTCCAGATCATAGAAAATGACAATTCCACTGTACATGACTAGTTAACTATATGGTTGCTATAGTGAAGTGTTGTTATAGAGGATATATATGATAACATAAAATAAAAATCAGTTCCGAAAAGAATTTGGGTTTTATAGTGATTGGTTGTTATATATAGATACTGTTATAGTGAGGTCTGACTGTAGTATGCTTATTCATTCTTCAATGTTAATATCAAAATGCCCTTTCTCCAAAAATCCCAAACTACATATAACAACAAGCACAACGATTTGGGGAATATTTTAAATTAGGTTAACACATTCATGAATCAAGGCATATAATTATTGCTAAGACTATAAAAGGCTTGATAATTAATGAACTTCAAGCAATATGAAATTCCCTAATTTGGCCTGAAATTGGAAGTTCAGAACTATAATTTTGAATCAGTGGAGGTATTTTAGCAGGATTTTGATTCCATATCTGCAGCTATTCAGAATACGGAAAGCAAGACAATGACAATGAATTGAGTTCTGCTTCATTTAGAAAGCAGATCAAAACAAACTATTGAGATCTTTCAATCAAATGACCAGATTCACAAGTGGGTCTTTAACAAAGTGGCCAGATTCACAAAATGGGTCTTTAAGTAAGTGATAAGATTCACAAAACAGGTTTTTAAATAACCATATTCACAAAATGTAAAAATTCTTTTTACTTAAGGGAAAGATATAAGAGCAGATCAGGGGGAAATGTGAGTACCTGCAGGAATGAAAAAGAAAGGTTCAGAATTGCAATCACAATTACAAGGAGGGCAAGTGGTAACTGAAGAAGAAGCAGCAGCTATGCCTTCCATTAAGTGCCAATACAAAGGTGGACCTAAAATATAGGCTGCTAAGCTTATTGCCATTAAACCCAATACTGCTTTCAACACCTTCGGATTACATCCTGCTTGATTCAACGCCATTGATCCTCCTCTGTCTTTCCCTTATGAGTGATTTTTTTTTTTTTTTTTTTTTTTTTGGGTGTATAGATTGTTAGTAGTAGTAGAGACCAATAGCAAGAGATGAATGAGAGTGTGGAATGGAGATCAGCTATTTCTCTCTCTCTCTCTTCTGCTCTTTCAACAGCCGTGACGCGTTTGGAATCCAGAGTCTCGCGCAGATCTGCCGACGCACTCAGTGAAACGTGAAGTTAATTGCTAGTACGTCTTTTTTACCTCTTTTTACTTTTTATTTTTGTTGTTATGGAGTGGCTGTGGGCCAGGAATAATTTGTTTTTTTAGAGAGAAGGTGGGAAAGGATTAATATTTAATAACTCTATTACGATAACTAGTTTTTCATGTCAAAAAAATAAATTTTTTTTAAAAATTACATAAATTAAATATTATTAAATAATATGATTAAATTAGATAACTTTCTAAAATTAGAAATGTTGATCCCATTTTAGTAGGCAAAATAAAGGATGAAACTTTGTAAATGAAAGTCTTCAAAGTATAATAAGAATAACTTACAAAAATAATTGTTAATTTTTTTCCTAATATAGAAACAAACAAGTAAAAATAAATACTTTTATTACGATAATTTTTCAAATAATACAAATTCATATGTGGCACTATAAACTTTAAGGATGACTAATATTTAATTAATAATTTATAGTAACAAATAACATAATATATAATAATATAGGGAGTTGTCATTTGTTGGATTATTATGAAAAAAAAAAGAAAATTAATTAATGACATCTCGTTTAGAATATATTTTTATCGTTTACTATTTCATTCTTATTGCTTCAAGTCTGCAGATATTAATAAAAAATAATTATTGAGTGTATGATATTCTGTCATTATTGAGTAAATTCTGCTCATTTAGAATATATATTTTTTATAATTTTGCAAGTTGAAATAATTACTTGGCGTAATTTTTAAATATTATACAAAAATTCAATGAATAAAATTTAAGTTGATTTTGAAGTTCTGAATATTAATATTAACATGCAATGTGTTATAGTTATGCTGCATAGTCCAAATAAGAAAAGAATTTATTTAAGGTGAAATCTTTATTGATCTTAACTTTTAATTATTAGATTTTTCTACATAATTCAAATAAAAAAAATTAATAATCAAAATTTTAACCGATTTAAACTTCTACATATTTTAAAATTCAAGTAATTGTTTCCAATGATTATGTCTATCTTGTTTCCAGACTATAGTGAGCTATATATTTATGTTTCTTATTACTTTTTTATATAATTCGCCCGCATTATTTCAAATTTGGTTTTAAGTTTTTAATAGTATTCATAATTTTAGATGGTCAGAATGGGTTAAAGATTATAGTAGTCAAAATAGACTACACTTTAATGACATAAGTATATTTTTCAATAAACTAATTATATAAATTTTGATGTATATACGATAGTTTAATCATTTAATTTGGGAAAAAAATATGCATTTAATGGAACCATAAATGCTTAATGAAATTTGTTATGTACGTTTCAAATTAGTTTGTAAGCACGTATAAGAGAAAGAAAAATCTATAAACAATTTGTTCAATTTGATTTATTTTGATGTCCTAAATATTAGGATTTCCTATGTAGTACAATAGACATATTTATATAACAACACTTCACTATAAAAGCCAAGCTTTTTCGGAATCAATTTTTATGTTATGTTATAATATATGTTCTTTATAACAACACTTCGCTATAACATCCAAAAATATTTGGAACAAACGACGTTGTTATAGAGAGTTTGACTGTAGTTTAAATAAGAAAAACTTTAATATGCAAAATTTTAGTTGACTTAAAAGTGTTAAATATTAGGGGAATAATTATATGACGATACTATCCAGTGTAACCTCTATTTTAAAAGGGTAAAAAAGGCGAATACATTTCGCTAAGGGCCTTCATACTTTTAATAGAGTATAGATATAGATTAAACTGCATCAATTTTCTATTTGTTTTTTCTTTCTAAAATTAAAATATGGATAACAATTTACATTCTTTTTTACTCAACTAGTCTTAGTGTACGTACGTTGCACGTGTATACAACGCCAGTAAACTAAAATTTGTATACAGAAAATATTAATTATGTAAAATAAAATAACGTTAAACTGTCGCTTAAGTGACAAAAATAAATGTGATTACATATATATAGTAATTAAATATTTTTAGAACTTGCAGAGATAAATAGATCAGCTAAGTTAGTTATATATTATTTAATTATAGGTATTTTTATTGTATGATATAATAATATGTTAGTGCACTGTTGAACCTAACCTAATTTCTCTTTCATAAACGTTGTTGTCAGTCCTAAAAATTTATAATAATTTATTTAACATTGAAACAAAAATGAAGACTATTTATCATTTAATCATTTAGATGCGTATTATTTACAATAATAATAAATTACCAAGTAAAATATTTAATCAAATAAACTATAAAAATAATTCTTAAGCTATCAGCACATTTAAATATAATCAACGATTTAAAGTTGTAAAAGGAACAAAAAATTCAAAAGAGTAAATTTATAGAAAATAAAAAATATAAATGAAGTACATAATGACTTCAATGAGCTATATATAGGCAAACTTATTGTAACGACTCGACCGGTCATTTTGACTATTGCAATCCCGTTCTCCCATTTACTACTCAAATTGTGAATCAGTTGTTATTTGGCTTGTCGGGATAATTGATTTGGGTTCGGTGAGGTTTTGAAATGATTTGGAGCGCTTAGTTCCAAGGTTTAGAATTTAAGTTGAAAAGGTTGATGGGATGCTAATTTATGTGTAACGGCCTCGGAGAAATTTTGCTACGGAAATTAAGTTTTGGTGGTGTCGAGGTAGATCAATTAGTACAAAGATTATAGAATCGCCGCGGCTCAGACTTTTTGGGTTGAACAATGCACCGATGTGTAAAGAAATTTTTTTGCCGAAAAATGATCATTTTTGCGACCACTATGCGGTCGCAGTATCACTCCGCGGACCGCATAATGGTCGCAAAGTGGAGCAGGAGGAGGGCAAGATTTGAGAAAAATCGGCGGTGCACTATGCGACCGCAGACCTGTTTTGCGGTGCATTATGCGATCGTAGAACAAGTATACGAACCGCATAATGACCGCAAAACAGGTGAGTAACGCCCAACTTTTGAGGCCAAATTATGCGTTTGGTATGCGGGGCGCATACCTGTTATGCGACCGCATTACTGTGTCGGAGCTTCCATTCTTTCTAATTTTTGACCCGACCCAACTTCGATTTATAGCCCTTGAAGCTCATTTTTAGCCAAAAGCTCATATTTTAGAGAGAGGTGAGAGCATTTTAGAGAGAGAAAGTGAAGACTTAGTCATTTATCCATCAATTCTTGTTCAAGGTTTGAAGATTTCACAAGGATCTTGCTAGGGCTTCAAAGAGGTAAGAATTTCTTTCTCTAATTCTTCAATTTCGGGTTTGGAATAAAGATGGGTGATTAATAGTGTGATTCTTGGGTGTAGAGTATCATATATACATACCAATAAGGTTGTGAAAAGATTGTTAAGTTCAAATGGGTAAGGATTGGGTTGAAAATAGTAGAAATCTTCATAAACTTTAATTGAAGATTTGAGGTTCGAATTAGTGTCGGATTTTGGTAAAATTTGTATGGTTGGACTCGTAGTTGGATGAGCATTCATATTCTGTAACTTTTACCGGGTTCCGATACGTGGGCTCCACGAGCGAATTTTGAGTTAATTTCAGATTTTATTAGAAAAATTAGTATCTCCTTATGGAATTAATTACAATAATTGGTATTGACTGAATCGAATTAATTATGGTTAGATACGAGGCTTTCGGAGACCAATTCTCGTGGAAAGGGCATAGCTGAATAAATAATTACACGGGTTGAGGTAAGTAACAATTATAAATCTGGTTCCGAGGGTATTAAACCCCAGATTTTAGTATCATGTGATTATTGTGGAGGTGACGCACATGCTAGGTGACGGGTATGTGGGCGTGCACCGAGGGGATTGTGATTTGGTTCGTCTCGGAAAACTGTAAAGTTTAATAATTTATTGTTAGCTATATGCCCTCTATGTGTTGATAAAATTTGACTGTAAATCATGTTAGAAATCATGTTTAGGCTATGTGATAGTACTGTTGGGACCCACAAAGGTCGTGTACTTGTTGAATTGCCTGCTAAATGCTATATTTACTCAGTCTCAGTTTTTACTTGCACATTTTATCTGAGTCTCTATTATTATTATTGATACATCATATCATTGTTGTTTGGGCCGATTCATGATTATTGAGAGCCCGAAAAACTGAAGAGATTTATGACCGAGAGAGACCGAGGGCCTGATTGTGAGGATATTTTATGGATCGGGGTTGCCCGCCTGCAACAGGCCTTATTGACTTATTATTGCATGTGAGTTGGTCGTGCAGATCCTTATATTATTATTGCATGTGGGTTGGCCGTGCGGATCCGGATATTTATATTATGGCACGTGAGTTGTCCATGCAGCACGCGAGTTGTCCGTACTTATAGCGCTTGGGCTGTAGGAGCTCCTCATGAGTCTGTACACCACGAGTGAGCGCGGGTACCCGTTGAGAGAGTGATGAGGGTTGGGAGCCCAGAGAGTGATTGTTGTCCTAAGAGGTTGTACTTGATTTTCATTTGTTGTTGCACTTAGTTGCTATCCGTCATTGTTGTGAAATCTCTGAAAGATTGTTGATATACAGATTACATGAACATGTAATGTATAAAAATTAATTTGACATTAAACTGCCAGATTTGATAGCATGTCTATTCTTTGCTGGAATTACTGGAAGTGAACCATAACTGTGTAGCTCGTTATTATCTTCAGTTCCTTATTTATTATTGTTACTTGCTGAGCTGGTTGTACTCATACTACACCTTGCACTTCGTGTGCAGATCCAGGTGTTCCCGGACATAACGGGTATTGATCCTTTTGCGCGGTTGAATTTCAGGAGATTTTGAGGTAGCTGTCGTGTTCCGTAGACCTTGTTTCTCCTTCTCTATCTCTTTGTTCACTGTATTTGGTCTCAGACTACTATAGACTATATTTTTCAGACTTGTATTTATATTAGATGCTCATGTACTCAGTGACACCAGGTTTTGGAGAGTGTTTGTATTGTATTTAAATATTATATTTTCAATCTTGAGAGAAATTATGATTTATTGATATTTTCGGCTTGCCTAGTATTGAAATAAGCGCCATCACGACGGGTGAGATTTTGGGTCATGACACTTATGAACATATAAACATATAATACAAATATTATTAGCAAAAATCCGAGAAGGAAATATTCATAGAAAAAAAATCAAATAGTTAATTTCTAACATTAGTTTGAATAGTAGAAACAGATTTATAGCTAGGAGCAGTGACAGATCTACATGGTTCTTTGTGGGTGCTCAAGCGCCCATTACCTTTGACAAGATTTGGTAAATTTGCATAGGCAATTATAAAAATATTTAGATAAATATTGAGGGAGCACCTATAACTAAACTCCTTTTTTTTCTTCTTTTATAATTTTTATCGGTGAGCACCCACAACTTTAAAATCCTGGATTCGCCACTGGCTAGGAGCACACAATGTAGTTCGACTTCATTAGGTCCTGCACTAAAATTGATCGTAAGTGGTAAGATCATAATAAAGAGAAAAAGAATGATTCGAACTTTCTTCATTGTCAAATACAACTGTCATGCTTAATGCCTACAATACAAAAGTGCACTTAAAAGACTAATCTGCACTCTAGCCTAACTTTCCATAACTATTACACAAACATACATATATTACAAATAATGAAAGAAGCATCGACTTTAGATAATCTTAGCATGTCGAATAACCTGCGAAAATCGCCAAGTATTGGATTAATGAACTTGACAATTACTGTGTAAGAAATTATAATCCTATACGAGAAAGAAAAGACAGTGTTTTAGGAAAAAGAATAAATTTACTATGTAGAAGGACTAGAAAAAATAAATTGCACTATTATTATTATTATAATAAAAGAGAAACCACATCATAATTAAGCAAAAAAATTCCATCACTTTAAATGAATATAAAGGCATACATGATCGGCTGGCACTTTAGATTGCCAATAAAAGCAAGAAGAGCATTAGCAAGAACCTTAGCAAAGAGTTTATGCGGAGTTCTAAATTGAAAGTCAAAATTATTATTGGATATTAATTCATGAAAATATACTATAGATAATAAAGCAAAAATAAAAAGCTAAACCTAAATCAAATCAAAACAAACTATGAAACAAATTTACTACCATAATTTTTTCTAAAACTATATAGGCGGCTACGTATACGTTTTCAATTCTCCAAATTTACTTGAAGATATGCTTATATAGTGACTTCTTCAAGTCTCCGTATTTGGAAAGAAATCCAAGGGAATAAGGACTTTCTTTTAATAAATTTGTGCGTAATTATTAGGTGAAATATTATTAAAATAATTAAGTAATAAATTGAGGAAAATAGTAAATGACAATTTTGTCTATTGTGATGTCTTTTAATGAATCAACATTTCGCTAAGGGCCTTCGTACTTTTAATATAGTACTAGGCTCTATGTTCGTGCGATGCACGGAATATCTTGTATCAACTTTCGATCTTATATTTAATCAAAGCAGCTTCGCTCCATTACAACTTGCTGTAATTGTCAGCATAGGTCTGAATTATCCATATGTGTTTTCGTAAATTTGAAAGGCTGAAATTTGATTTGGTTATTTTCTATTATTATGCGTAAATCTCTTTTAATTATAGATTAAAAACAAAGATTAAGATATATGCTATAAGATACCTGTCAGCCTCATGTCTTCTCTTCCCATGAAAGTAGAAAACATTCCATTGATCTTTATCAATTATTTATCTTGATACGATTACATGTTTATTTTTTTAATTTTAGTCAATAAAATTTTATCGAACATACATTACTTGAGAAATTTGAAATAAGTTAATAACAATAAAAAAGAAAATGACAACAAAAAAGATTAATACTTCGTATGTTGGATAAAGTCCAATTAAAAGAATTTTAACCAAAATCAACTTCGTAGGGTCGGCGTATGTGTAGTTTAAATCAGATTTTTTTTTTAAAGTTAAGTGATTTACAATTATATCCCTAAATTATACAAATATTTAAGGTCATAAAAATCGATAATATTTCGAGGACATATTTAGACAATAAAATTTTATCGAACATAAACTATTTGAGAAAAAGTCAGTAACAAAGCAGAAAAAAGATCAATACTTCGTATGTAGTGATAACAATTGATATGATCCAAAACTTAAGGTCTAATTAAAGGGAATAGTCTAAAACGATAAAGTCTCAAAAGAATTTTACCTAAAATCAACTTTGTAGGGTCGGCGTATACGTAGTTTAAATCGAAAAGGAATTCCAGCCTTAGTTGATTTATAATTATATTCTTAAATTATATAAATATTTAAGATCATAAAAGTCAATTAATATTTCGAGAATATTTTAGTCGTTTAACATTTAACATAAATTATTCGTAATTTTATAATAATATAGAAGATAAATAGATAGATATAGATATAGATTAGCTTGATGCATTTTAGAACTACAAGAGAATTGTTGTCCTATGCAACTTCTCACGGTTTGAAATATTTGCGCAAAAAGCAATAATTGAATAAATTTAATCAAACATTAATTAGCTTTATACCAGATATATAATACATTTGACAGTTAATTGGCTAATAAGCTCTTCACGTGACCCCTCCGTTAGACTTAGGTCATTTTTATTCAATAACTATATAGTAATGGTTCATTTGGTACGAGGGATGAGAGATAATTAATTTCAGAATTAAATTTAAGATGAGTTTATCTCACATTTGATTAGAATAAAATCGCGGTATACCTAATTCCGAGATTAATTATTCAAGAATTGTAGTGTTATTTTTATCTCTATGAAATAATAAGATAACAATCCCAGAATAATAATTACAGAATAATTAATCCTGAGATAATTTCTTTTCTTACCAAATGACCCATAAGAGTCGTTTGGTTCTCAAATGAAGGGCAAATTCAAACAATTTTTATAGTGAACCGTTGTTTTCATCATTTTCCATTTATTTAATGGGTTATTTGCAGATAAACTTTATTACTTTAATTTATATAGGATATCATACTATATTAAGTGTGAAGACTTTTAGGTAAAGTTAATTTACTAAAATGGCCATAAAAAGCTGAATTCTATTTTACCTCTCACTTAAACACAATTTTTCAAATATTTTTGTACCAAAAATCCACCTTTTAATAAATGATAAATTAAGTTGTACAACAATGAATCTGGTAAATGGGTATAGAACCGGGTGGAATAATTTTCTTACAACAGCCACTTAGCAGCCTATTCAATGCCTTAGAATTGTGTTTGATCTTCCTATACCTATTCAATGTTTGGAAGTTCCTTTCAACTTCCACGACTAAATTTTTTAAAACTTACGGATTGCCAAACTATTGAACTATTAACGTTCTCTTCGGGAAGTTTTGATATACATTCTTCTTCTTTTTCTTCCTCCTCTTCTTCTTCATTATTCGTCTTCTGATCTTCAATGTTAGTGATATTGGCACATTGCTCATGTATCAACTCTCTTAATCATCTAAGTAAGCAATTATTTCTGCCATAAGTTTAAGTTTCATAATTCTTGCAATGCATATGCCTGCTCCAAAATGCTATCTAGCACATGAAAATTGAAAGTATGTATATTTGTTGCTTTTTTAGGTCTCATTGTTGGAAAAAGTACTACACTATTACCTCTTTTTTTTGTGTCTATACATTTATTTTTATTTCTTTAGTGATTTTTAATTCTAGCTTGAAGATTCTTTTTTAAATTGAAATTATTTGAGGTGGCTACTTCTGCTTCGTATTTATTAAATCATCGTTAGATATTCTAAAACAACAGAAGCATTAGTATATAATTATTTATAAATTTATGTGAAGATATGATTCTAATGTATGTTGGAGATTATACTCTTTTATATATGTTAAAGGAAAATATTAATTATTGCAATGATTTGTTAATGATAACCTGTGCAAATGCTTGATGCATTTAACATTTGAATAACTTTTATTTGTATTTAATTTTATTCTTTATTATAGAATTTAAGTAGGTTAGTATATACCAATCATTACAATCGTAATGAAGTGGTACTATTGGGTGGCTGAAGAACTAAGAGCGAGAACTCTTCATTCATGGTTGTCATGCTTTGGTCATTTTAGTTGAAAAAATTAAGGTTGCAAGAATTCTAAGAACTGACCTAAATAGTTAGCTTTTTAATGGCGTCGATGTAAATACAAATGATTCTTGAAAGAACAATTTTGTTGTCTTGATATGCACAAGCTTTCTGATAATTCTCACACGATAATACGTATTACTTATGTACAAATCATGAATTGAAAATTACATAAACTTCACGAGTTCTGGTCATGACATACCAGTTGAAACGTGAGAATGAAACATATATCAAAAACATCATTTCAAAATAAAACATTAGGTGTGAGATACGATTGTATCACATGTTTGGACCTAATAACATTCAAATTAATTTAATTACACATTGTTTCACTGTATTTACCTGCCTCAACTTCACAGGTATAGAAGATGTCAAATAATGTTGCATTAAAATTTCGTGTCACTCATCATACTCATGTATACTTCAATACAATAAAGTTATTTTAAAAAGTTTTTTTTTTGGTTGAAAGGATATTTATATAACTAGCAAAAATTACACAGTTAAGTCATTGTTGGGGTACTGTAGGACCCCTACCGCAGCAATGTTTTGGAGAATTGTTTCCATATTACAACCCACAAAAAACCTAACTAAATCAGTTCCTAGGATGTCTGCCTAAAATACATCATTGGCAAACATCGGAGGAACTGTTAATATGTTATATCTATTCAAAAAGACTACTTTTGTTGTTTCCTTGGCCAAATCATCTGCTACCCTATTCTGCTCACGGTAAGTGTGCTTCACCACGACCCTGTCCATGCTGCGTATTAAGGACCTACATTCACCAATTATTGGATTGTAAGTGAGGTTACCTGTTATTAGCATTTGTATGATTTCAGCTGAGTCAGTATTAATTTCAAGAGAAACCAAATTATTTTGTTCCGCAAGTTAAAGTCCTTTTAGGAGGGCCTTCAGTTGTGCCATAGTGTTGGTTGTATGAGAAATATTCTCCATAAACCCAATTATCCAATCTCCATTGTTGTTTCTGAAAACTCCACCTATACCTCCTATTCCTGGGGTTCTCTTTAGCTGTACCATCCATATTAAGTTTGTAGAATCCTCTCCTTGGTGGATCCCATTTGATTGTGATTTGGTGTGTTATTTTGATGGAAGCATTTTTAGTCAACATAAGGTATCGTGTGGCTTTGGAGATGGTGTTGGAAGAGTTGACAAGCTCTTTTTTGTCATTAAAGAGGTTGTTATTTCTGGTTAACCATATATGCCAGAAACAGAAGAGGATGATGTTTTCCCAGAGAAGAGATTATTGAAAAGCTTGCTCCTAATTGAACTCCAAGTTGATGGCCATTGTTAGGCTGAAAAGATTGGGTTATGCTGTTTAATATCCCTAGATGCTTTGGAGAGTAGGTCGTTCCAAAAGCATATTGCATTGGTGCACTCAAAGAAGATGTGGTCGATTGTTTCTTGACCATTATTGTAATAAGAGCACTAGCAGTCACAGTTGGCACCTATTATGTGGAGATAGCTCCTTGTGGGAAGCCTTCTGTGGGTAAGAAGCCAGATGAAGTTCTTTATTTTGCTAGGTGCTTGGAGCTTCCATACCCATTTGAAGGATCCTTCCTCATCAGTCTCAAAACTGCTATTAGCCTTGCTAAAACAAAAGTACGCAAAACTGTTTGAGTAGTAGCCATTGGTAGTTAATCCCCAGATGAGAGTGTCCTCTTTAGTTGGATTTGGTGGAATGAAAATAGAGTTTAACAAGTTGAGAATGCTAGGGGGGAGATCCATGGATAAAGTAGATAGGTCCCAAGCCCCTGAATTGTAGACTGAGTTCACCTTGACATTTAGGTCATTCAGGAAAAGCGGGCCCTCAATCAATTCCCTAATTGTCGGCTGATTATGTATCCAAGCATCATTCATAAAGCTGACCCTATTTCCTTTGTGAACTACCTATCTGCTTGCTTTACTGCAAGTGTTCCATCCCTTCAGAATGCACTGCCATGTAGGGGATTTGGGGTATCTAGGATATCTAGTAGTTCTCATTGTTCTATGTGTTGGCTCAGGTTGCAGTGCTTGTGAATAAGGATTTTTGCCCATAAGCTATTGGTATTTTTGTAAGTCCTCCAGGCAAGATTTGTGACAGCTGCTTTGTTCTCTAGGTCAGCCTTTTGAAGCCCTAATCCTCTATCAACCTTCTTTTTAGTGACCTTATCCCATTTGATTAGGTGCATTTTTTTCTTATCTGGAGTGGTTCCCCATATGAAATTCCTTTGGATTTTATCAACTTGTTTGGTAACTTGGGTGGGCAGTTGGATATATTGCATGACATGGCTTGGGATGCTGTTTAAGAAGGACTTGGCCAGGATAGTTCTGCCAGCCATACTCAGGTAACTGGTTTTCCATCCAGCCAGTTTGGATTGCATGTTATCAATTATAAATTGAAAATATGTACTGGTGGATTTTTTATGAAAAATGGGGAAACTAAGGTATTTGTCAAAAGATGTGGTGGCTTGAATAGATAGAGAGTTGGTGAGGCTCTCTAGAGAATCCTGGGATGTATTGGAGTAGAAGAGCACTCTAGACTTAGCAGGGTTGACCTTTTGGTTGGACTTCTCATTGAAGGTTTGCAGAATAGAGTGGATGATATTGCAGTTTCTGATGTTTGCTTTGGCGAACAAGGTTAGGTCATCTGCAAAGAATATGTTAGATATCCTTGGGCCAACTCTACTAATACTTATGGGTTGTCAAAGTCTGTCCAGGACAGCCTTATCTATAGACCTGGATAATCTTTCCATACACATTATGAACAGGTAGGAAGATATTGGATCTCCTTGCCTTATGCCTCTTGATGGCTTGAAAGATTCAGTTTTCCCACCATTAACAAGAATAGAGAAGATGGAAGAGCTAATGTATGACATAATGAGTTTGGTTAAGCCAGGAGGGAAATTGAAGGCATAAAGAGTGTCCCTGATAAAAGACCACTCTATCCTGTCAAAAGCTTTTTTAAGATCAATTTTGAGGATCATGTTGCCATGTTTCCCTTTCATTTTCCTAAAGTGAGTGATGTATTCTTGCACGATGATGGCATTATCACAGGCTCTTCTGTTGGAGAGGAAACTAGCTTGGCTAGGCCCAATGATATGGGGTAACAGAGGTTTTATTCCGTTGACAATGATCTTGGTGATGGACTTGTATACTGTGTTACACAGTCCAATTGGCCTGAAGTTTTTCAGCATTGATGCTTTGGGCATTTTGGGATGAGGCATAGCAGGGTTTGGTTCATGGTTTCATCCATGTAGTTGGAAGAGAAGCATTTCTTGCAGAAGTCTGTGACAGAACTACCCACAAGACTCCAGTATTTCTGGTAAAAGAAAGGGTGTAGTCCATTAGGGCCAGGAGATTTGAAGGGTTTATGGGAGAAGGTTTCCCTTTTTATTTCTCCCAACTCAAGTGGTTTGTACAAAACATCCCTTTGGGAATCAGAAAGGGTGTGTGACATAGAAAGATGACTGGTGGTGGCGATTGGGGCTTGGGAGTGGGAGGAGGTATAAAGGTTTGTGAAAAAGCCAAGGATGGCTGATTGGATATCTTGTTGGTCATAAAGCTAGTTTCCATTCTCTTCTTTTAGAGAGAGGATTATGTTTCTTCTTCTTCTGTTGAGAGTGGAAGTGTGGAAGAATCTAGTACTAGCATCACCCTCATTGAGCCAGTTAATCCTAGATTTGAGCTTCCAGAAATCCTCTTCATTTTTGAGGATTGAGTTAAGCTCACTCGCCAGATTGGTTTCTAGGTTTAACAAAAATCTACTGAATTGGTAATTAGGAGATTTTTGGATTCCTGTAATTCTAGCTATAATTCTTCTTTTCTGATTGAAGATGTTACCAAAGGTATCTCTATTCCACTTAGTACAATTCTTTTAAAAGAGTCGGTGGATTGGAGGAGGGTGGAATGTTCAGTGAAAGCCTCATTGATGATGTCAGGGAAAGATGGGTGGCTAGCCCACATGGTTTCAAATCTAAAGGGTCTAGTCAGATTGTTGGATAGTGTCCCTACCAGATTAACCTGAATGGGACAGTGATCAGAGTGGGTCCTAGGAAGGGTGCAACACAGTAGCCTCAGGGTACTGTTTGATCCAATTTTCATTGGCAAAGCACCTATCAAGTCCTTCAAGGATCAGGGAGGCCCTATTACTCTATCTCTTATTAGACCAACTGTGTTTACTTCCTTTTTGATATGGGATACACGTGCACATGTCAAAAAACTAATTTGACAAAATGTGTGTATCTTGGAGGAATAAAAAGAAGGGCTTAAAATTGCAATCACAATTATAGAGAGGGCAAATGGTAATGAAGAAGAAGCAACTAAGACTTCCATTAAGTGCCATTGTGCCAATACAAAGGTGGGACCAAAATATAAGCCGCTAAGCTTATTCAAAAAATTGCACGGCTCTTTCTCCAAGGGGATGGATTTTGATAGAATGTCCCCATTTTTAGGGTCATAACAAAATGTCACAATCTTTTACTTAAACATCATAGTTCTTCAATATTTTAAAGCTTAAAATTCTTGTTTGGGGGTGAAAAATAGAAGGTTATTCCACTAAAAATGTTAGAATGTTGATAATTTATACTTAGATTATTAGTTCAAACGCTAATTTAATAATTTACTGTAAAAAGTTCAAAACTTCATTGTTGGACCTTAAAAAATGTTGAAAAAGACAAAGTAGGTCTTTTGTATTTGGTGTTATTTGAATAAATTAGCGACTATGAATTGTTTGCGTTGGTATTTGGAAGCTTTGTGTCACGACCCGACCAGTCGTTTTGATTATTGCAATCCCGTTCCCCTATTTACTGCTTAAATTGTGAATTACAGTTGTTATTTGGCTTGCCGGGGTAATTGGCTTGGGTTCGGTGAGGTTTTGAAATAATTTGGAGAGCTTAGTTCCAAGGTTTAGAATTTAAGATGAATAGGTTGACCGGATGTTAACTTATGTGTAACGACCCCATAGAAATTTTGCTAAGGAAATTAAGGTTTGGTGGTGCCGAGGTAGATCAATTAGTACAAAGATTATAGAATCGCCGCGGCTCGAACGTTTTAGGTTGAACAATGCACCGATGTGTAAAGAAAAATTTTGTCGGAAAATGGTCATTTCTGCGACCACTATGCGGTCGCAGAATCACTATGCGGACCGCATAATGGACGCAAAGTGGATCAGGAGAGGGGCAAGATTGAGAAAAATCTGCGGTGCACTATACGACCGCAGACCTGTTTTGCGGTGCATTATGCGATCGCAGAACAAGATGCGGGCTGCATAATGACCGCAGACCGGGTAAGTAACGCCCAACTTTGGAGGCCAAATTATGCGGTCGGTATGCGGACCAGACCGCATACCTGTTATGCGATCGCATAACTGCGTCAGAGCTTCCATTCTTTCTAATTTTTGACCCGACCCAACTTCGATTTATCGCCCTTGAAGCTCATTTTTAGCCAAAACACTGATATTTTAGAGAGAGGATAGAGCATTTTAGAGAGAGAAAGTGAAGACTTAGTGATTTATCCATAAATTCTTGTTCAAGGTTTGAAGATTTCACAAGAATCTAGCTAGGTCTTCAAAGAGGTAAGAATTTCTTTTCCTAATTCTTCAATTTCGGATTTGGAGTAAAGATGGGTGATTAATAGTATGATTATTGAGTGTAGAGTATCATATATACATACCAATAAGGTTGCAGAAAGATTGTTAAGTTCAAATGGGTAAGGATTGGGTTTAAAATGGTAGAAATTTTCATAGATTTTAATTGAAGATTTGAGGGTCGAGTTGGTGTCGGATTTTGGTGAAATTTATATAGTTGGACTCATAGTTAGATGTGCATTCATATTCTGTAACTTTTGTCGGGTTCCGAGACGTGGGCCCTACGTGCGATCTTTGAGTTAATTTTGGATTTTATTGGAAAAATTAGTATTTTCTTATGGAATTAATTACAATAATTTGTATTGACTGATTCAAATTAATTATGACTAGATACGAGGCTTTCAAAGACCAATTCTCGTAGCAAGGGCATAGTGGAATAAATAATTACACAGGTTGAAGTAAGTAACAGTTATAAATCTGGTCCTGAGGGTATGAAACCTCGAATTGTAGTATCATGTGATTATTTTGGAGGCGGCGCACATGCTAGGTGACGGGCGTGTGAGCGTGCACCGAGGGGATTGTGACTTGGTCCGTCCCGAAAAACTATAAAGTTGAATAATTTATTGTTAGCTATATGATCTCCATGTGTTGAAGAAATTTGACTATAAATCATGTTAGAAATCATGCTTAGGCTATGTTATAGTACTGTTGAGACCCGTAGAGGTCGAGTACTTGTTGAATTATTTGCTAATTGATGTCTTATACTCAGTCATGATTTTTCTTGCGTATTATACCTAAGATTTTCTGAATATTTGTTGATATACTATGTTATCTTTGTTTGGGATGATCTTTGTGATTTCTGAGAGCCCGAGAGACTTGAGAGGTTGGGGATTGAGTAAGGCCGAGGGCATGTCGGTGAGGTAAGGATATTATGGCATGTGAGTTGTCCGTGCAGGATATTATAGCACGTGAGTTATCCGTGTAGATTATGGCGTTTGGGCTGTAGGAGCCCCTCCGGAGTCTGTACACACCCCCAGTGAGTGCGGGTACCCATTGAGTGTGAGTGGTGAGGGCTGAGAGCCGAGTGGTTGAGCTGTTGTGATAAGTTGAGTGACTGTTGCCTGAGAGGCTGTACTTGCTTTACATTTGTTGTTGCACTTGGTTGCTATCTATCATTGTTGTAAAATCTCTGAAAGAATTTATATCCGGATTATTTGGAATTGAAATGTATAAATTTGATTTGACTTAAAATACCGGATTTGAAAGCATGTCTATTCTCTGTTGGAACTACTGAAAGTGAACTATGACTGTGTAGCTCGTCATTATCTTCCATTCCTTAGTTATTATTGTTACTTGCTGAGTTTGTTGTACTCATACAATACCCTGCACTTCGTGTGTAGATCCAGGTGTTCCTGAACATAGCGGGTATTGATCATTTAGCGTAGTTGACTTTCAGGAGATTTTGAGGTAGTTGCCGTGTTCCGCAGACATTGTCTCCCTTTCTCTATCTCCTTGTTTATTGTATTTGGTCTCAGATTATTATAGACCGTATTTTCTAGACTTGTACTCACATTAGATGCTCATGTACTCAGTGACACCAGATTTTTGGAGTGTTGTATCGGAAATTGCTAGATTTTTGGTATTGAATTAAACGTTACATTTTTAAATTTAAAGGAAATCGTGGGTTATTGATGTTGTCGGCTTGCCTAGTACTGAGATAGGCGCCATCACGACAAGTTAGGATTTTGGGCCGTGACAAGTTGGTATCAGAGCATAGGTTACATAGGTCTCACGAGTCATGAGCATGTTTAGTAGAGTCTTGCGGATTGGTACGGAGACGTCTGTACTTATCTTCGAGAGTCTGCAGAAATCGTAGAAAAACTTCACTTTCTTGTGTTCCGTCGTGCGAAATTGTTGATTCTGGAAACTAAATTTATGTTATTCTATTCTCTCACGGATGGTGAGAACACGTACTATCGGATCAGATGGTCAGCCACCAATGCCACCAGTTAGGGCCGTGAAAGGCCGGGGCCGTAGTAGAGGCCGGGGTCGAGGTAGAGGTCGAGGTGTAGCTCGTACCACAGTTGGACCAGCACTTGTAGTACCACCAGTTGCTCCAGCTCAGGAACAGATTCTAGATATAGCTGAGCCGACAGGATCAGCTCAAGCACCAGTTGTGCTCATTGAGATTCGAGGCCTTCATGAGACTTTGGCCCACATATTGGCAGCTTGCACTGGTCTAGCTCAGGTGGTTTCGGTTCAGGCCACACCTGTTGCTTCTCAGGCCGGGGGAGGTACTCATACCCCCGTTGCCCGTACTCCAGACCAGGTAGTATGGGGACTTCAGATACCGGGGGCACTACCAGCCCAGCCGGTTGCAGATGCCCAGGCCCCGGTAGTTCATGTTATGACAGATGATGAGCAGAGGAGACTTGAGAGATTTGAGAGGCTTCGACCTCCATCTTTTAGTGGTGCTGAGTTGGAGGATGCTCAGTGTTTTCTGGATAAGTGTCAGCGGATGCTTCGGACAACGGGTATTCTGGAGACCAGTGGGGTCTTATTCACTACTTTTCAGTTTTCTGGTGCTGCCTTCAGATGGTGGGAGTCTTACGGGAGGTGTAGGCCGGTCGGTGCAGCACCCCTTGCCTGGCAGCAGTTCTCCGGTCTATTCCTGGAGAAGTTCGTACCTTAGTCCCGCAAAGAGGAGCTGCGCAAACAGTTTGAGCAACTTTGTCAGGGTGATATGTCCGTGACGCAGTATGAGATGAGATTTTCAGAATTGGCCCGTCATGCTATCTGGTTGATTCCTACAGACAAGGAAAGGATCAGGAGGTTCATAGATGGATTCACTTTTCAGCTGCGATTACTCATGACTAGAGAGAGAGTGTCTGGTGCTACTTTCG
Organism: Nicotiana otophora; assembly: GCA_000715115.1. Taxonomy (NCBI): domain Eukaryota; kingdom Viridiplantae; phylum Streptophyta; class Magnoliopsida; order Solanales; family Solanaceae; genus Nicotiana; species Nicotiana otophora. Next base: position 182,934 of record AWOL01S0001255.1, on the reverse strand, counting down.
ATGAGGTTGTTGACATTATTCATCAGATTGAGATGGCTCGCAGCCAGGAGCGGGTTGAAAGGGAGGCTAAGAGGCCTCGTGGTTCCGGTGATTTCAGCGGTGTTCATTTAGGGGGTCAGTTTTACCGTGGTAGGGGCCGTTCTTACAGACACTCTCAGGCGGGTCATCCAGTTCATCGTGGTGCATCAGCTAGCCACGGTGTTTACAGTGCTCACTCAGGCCAGTCTTTATTCAGTGCACTACCAGCATAGAGTTCCCATCAGGCATCGTCCGCTCAAGCTTTTACAGGTAATTCTTCGGGTTATCAGGAGTAACAGTTTCGTCAGAGGAGGGGTTGTTTTGAGTGCGGAGAATTGGGTCATTTCGAGAGAGAATATCCTAGGCTGTTGAGTAGGGATCCACATCAGAGTTCTCGACCAATGACACCAGCACCAGCAGTTACACCACCCGCCCAACCAGCTCGGGGTGTCAGGCAGCTAGGGGTCGCCCAAGAGGGGGAGGCCGATCAGGTGGCGGTCAGGCCCGATTATATGCTTTTCCTGCCAGGCCAGATGCTATTGCTTCAGATGCAGTGATCACAGGTATTGTTTTAGTATGCCACAGGGAGGCTTCTATATTATTTGACCATGGTTCTACTTATTCATATGTATCACCGTATTTTGCTCATTATCTGGATATGCCCTTTGAGTCCTTAGTTTCACATGTTAGTGTATCTACACCGGTGGGTGATATTATTACTGTGGATTATGTGTATCGGTCGTGTGTGGTAACTATTGGAGAACTGGAGACTAGGGTTGATATTTTATTACTCGGTATGGTTGATTTCGATGTAATCCTGGGTATGGATTGGTTGTCTCTATGTCATGCTATTCTAGACTGTCATGCAAAAATCGTGACATTGACGATGCCAGGGTTGCTGAAGGTTGAATGGAGGGGTTCTCTAGATCTTGTTCCTAGCATGGTAATTTTTTATTTGAAGGCCCAACGTATGGTTGGAAATGAATGTTTGTCATATTTGGCCTTTGTGAGAGATGTTGATGCAGATACTCCTATTATTGATTCAGTACCGGTCGTGCGAGACTTTCCAAATGTATTTTCTGCAGACCTGCCAGGTATGCCACCTGACAGAGATATTGATTTCGGTATTAACTTGGTGCATGGCACTCAGCCTATTTCTAATCCTCCGTATCGTATGACACTGGCTGAGTTAAAAGAATTGAAAGAGCGACTTCAGGAACTCCTTGAAAAGGGTTTTATTAGTCCTAGTGTGTCATTTTAGGGTGCACCAGTTCTGTTTATAAAAAAGAAAGATGATACTATGCGGATGTGCATCGATTATAGGCAGTTGAACAAAGTCACAATCAAAAATAAATATCACTTGCCATGTATTGATGATTTATTTGACCAACTTCATGGAGCGAGGGTGTTCTTCAAAATTGATTTGAGATCTAGGTATCACCAGTTGAAAATTCGGGATTCAGATATTCAAAAGACGGCATTCAGAACTCGTTATGGCCACTATGAATTTCTTGTGATGTCTTTTGGGCTAACCAATGCCCCATCAACATTCATGCACTTGATGAACAGTGTATTTCAATCATATCTTGACTCATTTGTCGTAGTATTTATTGATGATATCCTGGTGTACTCACGTAGTCAGGAGGAGCATGCACGACATTTGAGTATTGTACTACAGAGGCTAAGAGAGGAGGNTTTGAGTATTGTACTATAGAGGCTGAGAGAGGAGAAACTATATGCCAAATTCTCTAAGTGTGACTTCTGGCTTAGTTCGGTAGCATTCTTGGGACACATAGTGTCCAGTGAAGGGATTAAGGTGGATCCGAAGAAAATAAAGGCAGTTCAGAGTTGGCCTAGGCCATCTTCAGTTACTGAGATTCAGAGTTTTCTCGGCTTGGCCGGTTATTATCATCGCTTCGTGGAGGGTTTCTTGTCTATTGCATCGCCTATGACTAAATTAACCCAGAAAGGTACTCAGTTCAGGTGGTCGGATGAATGTGAAAAGAGCTTTCAGAAGCTCAAGACAGCTTTGACTACAACCCCAATATTGGTGTTGCCTACAGGTTCAGGGTCGTATACTGTATATTATGACGCGTCGCGTATTGGTCTCAGCGCAGTACTTATGCAAGACGGTAGGGTGATTGCTTATGCGTCCAGACAGTTAAAGGTACATGAGAAGAATTATCCAGTCCACGATCTTGAGTTAGCAGCTATTGTTCATGCCTTAAAAATCTGGCAGCATTATTTGTACGGTGTCCAGTGTGAGGTATATACAGATCATCAGAGTCTACAACATTTATTTAAACAGAAAGATCTTAATTTGCTACAGCGAATATGGTTAGAGTTGCTTAAGGATTGTGACATTTTCATTCTCTACCACCCCGAAAAGTCCAATGTGGTGGCCGATGCCTTAAGTCATAAAGCGGAGAGTTTGGGCAGCTTAGCATACTTACCGGTAGCAGAGAGGCCTTTAGCATTGGATGTTCAGGCTTTGGCCAACCAGTTTGTTAGATTGGATGTTTCCGAGCCGAATCGAGTTTTGGCTTGAGTGGTTTCTCGGTCTTTTTTATATGATCGCATTAGAGAGCGCCAGTATGATGATCCCCGTCTGCTTGTCCTTAAGGACACAGTTCAGCATGGCGATGCCAAGGAAGTCACTATTTCAGATGACGGTGTATTACGGATGCAAGGTAGGCTATGTGTGCCTAATGTAGATGGTTTGCGCGAGTTGATTCTCCAGGAAGCTCACCGTTCGCGGTACTCTATTCATCCAGGCACCGCGAAAATGTATCAGGATTTGAGGCAACACTATTGGTGAAGGCAAATGAAGAAAGATATATTTGGGGTTGTAGCTTGGTGTTTAAATTGTCAACAGGTAAAGTACAAGCATCAGAGACCGGGAGGATTACTTCAGAGACTTGAAATTCCGGAGTGGAAATGGGAGCGTATTACCATGGACTTCATAGTTGGGATTCCACGGACATTGAGGAAGTTTGATACGGTTTGGGTGATTGTAGATCGGTTGACTAAATCCGCGCATTTTATTCCAGTTGGTACTAATTATCCTTCGGAGCGGTTGGCTGAGATTTATATCCGCGAGATTGTTCGCCTTTACGGTGTACCAGTGTCCATCATTTCAGATCGGGGCACGCAACTTACATCACAGTTTTGGAGGGTAGTGCAACGAGAATTGGGCACACAGGTTCAGTTGAGTACAACATTTTACCCTCAGACGGACGGATAGTTCGAGCACACTATTCAGATATTAGAGGATATGCTACGCGCTTGTGTCATTGATTTTGGGGGTTCTTGGGATCAATTTCTGCCACTCGCGGAGTTTGCTTACAATAATAGCTACCAGTCAAGCATTTGGATGGCTCCGTATGAAGCTTTATATGGGAGACGGTGTCGGTCTCCGGTGGGTTAGTTTGAGCCGGGTGAGGTTAAACTATTGGGTACTGACTTGGTTCAGGATGCTTTAGAGAAGGTTAAAGTAATTCAGGAACGACTTCGCACGGCACAGTCTAGACAGAAGAGTTATGCCTACAGGAAGGTTCGTGATGTTGTTCACATGGTTGGGGAGAAGGTTTTGCTCAAGATTTTACCCATGAAGGGTGTGTTGAGGTTCGGGAAAAGGGGCAAGTTGAGCCCTCGGTATATTGGGCCTTTTGAGATACTTAAGAAAATTGGAGAAGTGGCTTATGAACTTGTCTTGCCACCCAGTCTATCAGGTGTTCATCCAGTGTTCTATGTATCCATGTTCCGAAAGTATGTTGGGGATCCGTCTCATATTTTGGATTTCAGTACAGTGCAACTGGACGATAATTTGACTTATGATGTGGAGCCGATGGCCATTTTAGACCGGTAGGTTTGAAAGTTGAGATCAAAGAACATAGCTTCGGTGAAGGTGCAGTGGAAAGGGCAGCCAATCAGAGAAGCTACTTGGGAGATTGAGCAGGAGATACAGAGCAAATATCCACATCTATTTGAGACTCCAGGTATGATTCTAAGCCCGTTCGAGGATGAACGCTTGTTTAAGAGGGAGAATGTAACGACCCGGCCCGTCGTTTTGACTATTGCAATCCCGTTCTCCCATTTACTGCTCAAATTATGAATTATAGTTGTTATTTGGCTTGCTGGGGTAATTGATTTGGGTTCGATGAGGTTTTGAAATGATTTGGAGCGCTTAGTTCCAAGGTTTAGAATTTAAGTTGAAAAGGTTGACTGAATGTTAACTTATGTGTAACGACCCCAGAGAAATTTTGCTAAGAAAATTAAGGTTTAGTGATGCCGAGGTAGATCAATTAGTACAAAGATTATAGAATCGCCGCGGCACGAACTTTTTAGGTTGAACAATGCACCGATGTGTAAAGGAAAATTTTGTCGGAAGATGGTCATTTCTGCGACCACTATGCGGTCGCAGAATCACTCTGCGGACCGCATAATGGTCGCAAAGTGGGTCAGGAGAGGGGCAAGATTGAGGAAAATCTGCGGTGCACTATGCGACCGCAGACCTGTTTTGTGGTGTATTATGCGATCGCAGAACAAGTATGCGGACTGCATAATGACCGCAGACCGGGTAAGTAACGCCCAGCTTTGGAGGCCAAATTATGCGGCCGGTATGCGGACCGGACCGCATACCTGTTATGCGATCGCATAACTGCGTCGGAACTTCCATTCTTTCTAATTTTTGACCCGATCCAACTTCGGTTAATAGCCCTTGAAGCTCATTTTTTAGCCAAAAATCTGATATTTTAGAGAGATGCGAGAGCATTTTAGAGAGAGAAAGTGAAGACTTAGTGATTTATCCATCAATTCTTCTTCAAGGTTTGAAGATTTCACAAGGATCTTGCTAGGGCTTCAAAGAGGTAATAATTTCTTTCCCTAATTCTTCAATTTCGGATTTGGAGTAAAGATGGGTGATTAATAGTATGATTATTGGGTGTAGAGTATCACATATACTTACCAATAAGGTTATGGAAAGATTGTTAAGTTCAAATGGGTAAGGATTGGGTTGAAAATGGTAGAAATCTTCATAGACTTTAATTGAAGATTTGAGGGTCGAGTTGGTGTCGTATTTTGGTGAAATTTATATGGTTGGACTCGTGGTTGGATGGGCATTCATATTCTGTAACTTTTGTCAGGTTCCGAGACGTGGTCTCTACGGACGATCTTTGAGTTAATTTCGGATTTTATTAGAAAAATTAGTATTTCCTTATGAATTAATTATAATAATTTGTATTGAGTGGTTTGAATTAATTGTGACTAGATACGAGGCTTTCGGAGACCAATTCTCGTGGCAAGGGCATAGCAGAATAAATAATTACACGGGTTGAAGTAAGTAACAATTATAAATGTGGTCCTGAGGGTATGAAACCTCGGATTGTGGTATCATGTGATTATTTTGGAGGTGGCGCACATGCTAGGTGACGGGCGTGTGAGCGTGCACCGAGGGGATTATGACTTGGTCCGTCCCGAAAAACTGTAAAGTTGAATAATTTATTGTTAGCTATATAATCTCTATGTGTTGAAGAAATTTGACTATAAATCATGTTAGAAATCATGCTTAGGCTATGTTATAGTACTGTTGAGACCCGTAGAGGTCGCGTACTTGTTGAATTATTTGCTAATTGATGTCTTGTACTCAATCATGATTTTTCTTGCATATTATACCCCAGTCATTTTGGATATTTGTTGATATACTGTGTTATCTTTGTTTGGGCTGATCTTTGTGATTTCTGAGAGCCCGAGAGACTTGAGAGGTTGAGGACCGAGTAAGGCCGACGGTGAGGTAAGGATATTATGGCACGTGAGTTGTCAGTGCAGGATATTATAGCACGTGAGTTATCCGTGCAGACTATGGCGCTTGGGATGTAGGAGCCCCTCAGGAGTCTGTACATACCCCAATGAGTGCAGGTACCCATTGAATATGAGTGATGAGGGCTGAGAGCTGAGTAGTTGAGCTGTTGTGATAAGCTGGGTAACTGTTGTCTGAGAGGATGTACTTGCTTTACATTTGTTGTTGCACTTGGTTGCTATCTGTCATTGTTGTAAAATATCTAAAAGAATTTATATCCTGATTACTTGGAATTGAACTGTATAAAATTGATTTGACTTAAAAATACCAGATTTGAAATCATGTCTATTCTCTGCTAGAACTACTGAAAGTGAACTATGACTGTGTAGCTCGTCATTATCTTCAGTTCCTTAGTTATTATTGTTACTTGCTGAGTTGGTTGTACTCATACTACACCCCACACTTCGTGTGCACATCCAGGTATTCCTGAACATAGCGGATGTTGATCATTTCGCGCAGTTGACTTTCAGGAGATTTTGAGGTAGCTTCCATGTTCCGCAGACCTTGTCTCTCCTTCTCTATCTCCTTGTTTGCTGTATTTGGTCTCGGACTATTATAGACCATATTTTCCAGTCTTGTACTCACATTAGATGCTCATGTACTCAGTGACACCAGGTTTTGGGATTGTTGTATCGGAAATTGCTAGATCTTTGGTATTGTATTAAACGTTACGTTTTTAAATTTAAAAAAAATTGTGGGTTATTGATGTTGTCGGCTTTCCCAGTACTGAGATAGGCGCCATCACGACAGGTTAGGATTTTGGATAATGACACTTTATTTCAAATTTGAGATCATTTGGAGCAATTTTGGGATGGTTTGATCGAATTGAAGTTGCAACTTCGAATAACACTTTGGTAAAATAATCTTAAAAAATTATGCCAATCCGGTAGACTTTGATGAACAACCTAATTGATAGTTAGAGTAAATACAACATAAACTCCACTAATCCGATAAAAAAGGCCTAAAGAGCAAAATCATGCTATTTTGATAGACTTTGATAAATAACTTAATATACGAGTAGAGTAAATATAGTATAAACTATGCCGGTCGGGTAGAAATATAATGAAGAACATGCCATGGTTATTTTTTAAATACCTCTAATTTTAAGGACATTCTCATAATAACAACTTCTTATGGGGCGATTTCTGACAATCACCCAAGCTTATTGCCATCAAATCTAGTATTGTTTTCAATGCCTGCTGATTAATCCAAACCATTGGTCACTGACAGTGTTTTAAAGGCTTTTATGGAACTCTCTCGGGGCTCGCTCATGAATGGGGCACTATCAAAATGCCACGAAGTTCATGCGCAGAGCTTAGTTTTATGAGGCTTACGCTTTAAGCGTCTGACTATACACTCTAGACATGCTTAACGCCATATGCACGGGGCTCGTCCAACAATTCTTACTCAAATCATGTATCGAATTTTCTAATTAATATCGTTGACAGTAAAAATTCTTTAACAAATTAATGATTAAAATTTTATTCATCTATAGGAATATGAAGATTGAGAATAATATAAATAACGAGTCATAATATTGCATATTTATTAACTGAGAATATCGTGAGGGTGAATATAATTTGAACATTCTTCTAAAGATAGCCAAATTAATATTGTCTCCTTTTGCCCTTTTGTCTTTTTGTTTTCTTGAGTCGACGGTCTTTCGGAAACAACCCCTCTACTCCTTCGGGATAGGGGTAAGGTTTGCATACACACTACCCTCCCCAGACCCCATTAGTAGGATTTCACTGGGTTGTTGTTGTTGTAAAGATAGCCAAAATTTATATCTCCACTTGTTATTGGTCCACATGTCTTAGTTATATGTCTCTCAAAATCATCAAACTTTTATTATTTTGCTATCCAAAGAAATTTTGTATTTATTCATGAATGAGTAATGTTTTAAATTACAACACCGGTGAAGTTTATTAATTATTAACTTTTAGGAAGGTAAATATTTAGTTTAATAATACTTATTAAGAACTCGTAGTATTATTAACACTATTAATTAGTTATGCTGGTAAAAACATATTAGATGTTTTATTTTCTATGAGTTTCTTTAATTATTTGTAATTTTCTTAAACTTTTAATGTATTTTTTATATATTTTTCATGTTATTATATTATTTTATTAATTTATAATTTAAAAACTTTAAAAATTCACAAGGCTTATGCCTTATGCCTCGGAGCTCACGCCTCACCTCATAAAAGGTAAAATTGCTCGTCTCACGCCTCCGCCCTTTAAAACATTGGTCACAAAGTATTTTTTGTTCTTTTTTACATAGCCATTTCATCATCTTCTAGATCAGAACCTTCAGTGATTCTGAGTGCCAAGCTCCTTTTCTTCTTGGGTATATCCATCTTCATGGTTTGCCTTCTAAGTTCATAAGCAGTGAGATTTCCAATTAGCTCATCCAACCTAGCTTCTGTTACGTTTGTGCTTATTTATGGAGAGAGTAGAGACCAATAGCAACAGATAATGAAAACTCTAATCTTAAAAGTAATGATGCTATCCATATTTGTATAAATATATTTAAATCTTTTATATAATGGAAATTTTTAAAAATACAAAGAACCTTTATTTCTATTTAGTACATCTTAATATATTTAATTGCGGATATACCTCAGGTATAGTGTAAGATTTCCATAAAATACAAGGCATATCCGAAATAGAGATTATTACTGGGTATTTAGTGTAATTATAAGAAAAAACGAATTATGCGGGGCTTTTGCATCTATACCCGATTTTGGGGTCACAATTGAACCTATACCCACTTTGCAAAATTTTTTTGCAAGCCTACCCACTTTATGATCAACTTCAGACTTATCAGTCTGAAGTTAAAAAAATTAGTCTGAAGTGAAAAAATTGCACTTCAGATGTACTTAAGGCCAAATAGATCTGAAGTGCAACCAATGTTTTCATGCTCTTAAGGCCAATAAGTTTGAAGCGAAAAAAATTGTACTTCAGATATACTTAAGACCAAATAAGTATGAAGTACAACTAATGGTTTCGTGCACTTAAGGCCAATAAGTATGAAGTGAAAAATTACACTTTAGATGCACTTAAGCCCAAAAGTTCTGAAGTGCAACAACCGTTTTCCTACGCTTAAGGCCAATAAGTCTGAAGTGAAAAATTACACTTCACATGCACTTAAGGCCAAAAGGTCTGAAGTGCAACACTTAAGGCCAAATAGGCATAGAGTGTATATTGCCCAGAAACAGAATTTGTTCTCGAATTTTAACAATCAAATATACGATTTAATACCTAAATCTACTCCAAATGAGCTCAAATTTTAAAACATAACCTTCAAATATCATCAAGAACAAACTTCAATCATCAATTTGTTAGAACAACAATAAATCTAACGAATCCTTTTTGTTAATAAAAAAAAAAGAAGAAGAAAAAACCCTAAATAATAGTAAAAGTTAAAGTGCCACAACAATTAAATTATCTTAAAATATATTCACAAACTCATTATAAAATTACCGTCACCTAGGAAGAATGAAGAGAACCATACTTAAAGTTGTTTAAGTAGTTACAAATTAGAAAATATTTTAAAAATGAGTACAGGTGAGTCGACCAATTTTTACATTTATGCGAGGTGTAGCTCATTTGGTCCACTTCCTTAAAAAGAAAAAAAGGGGAAGAAGAGAGTGAGCGCTGGTTGAGTGAGTCTGTGCCATTTTCCAGACAAAGAGAGAAGATACTACAAGTTCAGTGCTTTGCCGAAATTCCCATTTCATTTACTACTTAATACTTTCCAAAATAAGGGTTTCACTAATCTTTCCTTTTTGTATATTAGTATTTTCGTTTTAGGGAGACCAAGATATGATTATTAGAAGAATTTGGAATGCGAGTACTGAAATAAACCTAAACTTGATATGGCAAATGAGAAGGGCATTCTCAGTTTCAAGTCAAAGTGCAGTTGATTTGGCTTCAAAAGATGCAGAACTCAGGGTCTTCATTGTTGCTGGCGAGGTTTCTGGTGATACAATTGGTTCCCGTGTCATGAATTCTCTAACAAAGCTTTCTCCTTTGCCTGTCCGTTTTGTTGGTGTTGGCGGGTAACCTGTCCTCCCCCTTTTCTAATTATTAGTAATATTTTAAAGTTACAATTGAAACTTGAATTTTCACTAGACAAAAGTTGCAGCAGCTATAATTAAGTCAAGTTGTCAACCCCTTTAATTATCATTATTCTTTCTGTGGTGTGTATGTTTATCAGGAAGATGATGTGTAACCAAGGGTTGAATTCTCTATTTCCAATGGAGGATATTGCAGTAATGGGAATTTGGGAGTTGCTGCCATATCTTAATCAATTTAGAGTATGAATAATTCTGAATTTTCTGCTACTAAAAATCAAGTTATAGTTTTTCCAAGTAAAAAATAGTAATTATTCATGCATGAAATTCGGACCTTATTTGAATTTTGAAATGGCAGGTTAGGCTGAAACAAACTATAGAAGCTGCTCTTTCTTTTAGGCCTCATATCGTACTCACTGTAGACTCTAAAGGATTCTCCTTCCGTTTCTTAAAGCATTTGAGGGGTAATGCTCTGTAGCTTTTGTGAGTTCGAAAGAGATTTCTCGCGTATTCCTTGTGCACTGGGAAAAACTTTTTTCAGCTACCTGTGTTCAACAGGGGATGGTTAGCCCTTTGCACTTCCATTATGTATCACCGTCATTTTGGGCTTGGAAAGGTGGTGAAGCAAGACTAAAAGGACTTCTTCAGTTTGTGGATCATGTGTTATGCATTCTTCCTTTTGAAGCAGAAGTCTGTAGATCAAACGGCCTAGCAGCAACCTTTGTTGGTCATCCCACCCTCGAAGATATTTCGGATTTCCAGGTAAATCAGTATTTTGATCTGTGTTTTATTCTACATTTGGTACATGACAAGCTGTAGTAACCACTAAAGACGTGGTGATGCTTTCTTCGTCATTCAGGTAATGCCTTCTTATACCAGTGTCTGGCTTTTTAGCTTTCGAGCATGCAGATATTCTTTCTTTCCAAGAAACCATTTTGCTAGGTGTATGATTTCACTGAGTGATAGCATTTTTTTCCTGTCAAGAAACTATCCACTAGAATTGCTGTGCAATTTCCTGGTGTGATAGAGCGATTCCTTGATGATGCCGTCGTCACGTTAAAATATGGTTTTTAGCTTTTGAAATTGCGATTTTCTTGTCTTGTCAATTAAAAACTCACCTAATTAATCATGTTTATACACTGGTGAATCCCACTAGGGGAACAAAGAGAAGAGAAATGCTAAGAAATATGAACAAGGAGGGAATAAAGTTATTCTACTAATGCAACAATGAATTTGTAATTTTATGTAGTGTAATGGCGTAATGTAGTTTAATATTCAAATTTTAGGGGAAGGATGCCACAGAAAGAAGATACAGAATTCAAGGAAATGCCGAAGCATTTCTAACTGATTATGGAATATCATCAGGTATGTTAGCTTGTGGCATATTGTTGCTAGAAAGTATATGATGTATCATTATAGATTATATTTGTGTATAGTGTTGCCAAGTTTCACACCCGTGTTGAAAGTACTATGGTGTTTAACATGTCAAAAACTTTTTCTCTATTTTCTACTTATCCGTCAAAACTTTTTTTTATTTAATTTGTCATTTATCTAATAGTGCAAGACCTTGTTCTCTGTATTTTTTTCTTATCTGTCAAAATCTCTGTGTATCCTTCTTAGTGGCTTACTGAAAAAAGGATGTTGATTTCCTTTTCATCGGTTGGCTGTGCTAATCTATTAACTTCATTTTTCCTTGCCAACTTTCTAATTGTGTTTGTTAGTTTAATTTGTAGGATCCCCAGTCATTTCCTTGCTTCCCGGAAGTAGATTACAGGAGGTTACTCGAATGTTCCCCATATTCTCAAGAACTTTGCAACAATTAAAAGGTTCTTTTCCAGACGTGGTAACAGCAGTTCATGTGGCACCTAATCAACATGTCGAAGACTACATTAGTAAAGCTGTTTGTAAGTGGCCATCATCAGTTGTATTGGTTCCTGGAGGATCACACCAGATGAAATACAATTCATTTAGTGTAAGGCCTTGAGTCTTGTATCTTTACATTTTATAGTGAAGTAGCTGGGACTAGAGTTATGCTTCCTGTTCCGTATATTAACTTTTGGGGCTTAGAAAAAGGTTTCAATGCTCATTTTTCTAGAAGAATTAACTATTTTGGGACATACTATGGTCGAAATGACTCAATGAATTGGAAATGGGGCAAGTCCCTTGGTGGCATTATTAAGGTACAGACCTCAATGAATATGCCTTGCGATGGAAAACTAGCATCTATTATCTTTGCATTTAATTGTTCCTCACAATGCTGAGAATATGACGGGTTCAAGCTGTGGAAACAGCGTCTTGCAGAAATGCAGGGTAAGGCTGCGTACAATAGACCCTTGTGATCCGGCCCTTCCCCGGACCCCACGCATAGCGGGAGCTTAGTGCACCGGGCTGCCCTTTATCGCTGAGAATATGATACACTGTGAGTAGGAAAGAGCCAGCCGCTTGGTTTGGATCTGGGGGATCTCAATTCCAAGGATGAAGACCTAGTCTTTGCTACTAAAGGCTGGCCAATTGGCTAGCATGTTTTCTAGTTCTAGTTTTGTTCTTGATATATAGATAATATATCTTCTAAGCTCCTGGCAGATTGCTGAAGTTATTTATTAATCCAGAACAAATAAAAATATTTATATAACTCCAGAACAAGTGAAAGTGGAATGTACTTTGTGCTTGTTACGAGTTTGTTTTCTTCAAATTGTTTCATTTTTTTTCCTGTTATTCAAACTGTTGTTATGTGGATTTGATACTAGGCAAGCTATAGGTATGTTTTTAAGTGCCAGCAGTAACTCCAAGATCTGTTTCAGACAATATTGTGTCTTATCCAACTAGACTTTCCTAAATATAGTTGTTGGTATTGGATTCTGTGTGAATTGTGTGCTTGACACTTTGTCACTATAATTTGTTTTTCCTTTTTATCTAATTTTTTATCACAAAATGAAACTTTAGTGCATTGTTTGTATTTATTGAGGGGGATATACATAGCCTATGGCCCTCAATTTTTTCTGCTGTTTAATCATCTTTCCCGTAAAGAAATAACATATCCTATGAAAGTATGATTGACTAAATCAACATGGAAATAATTCCTGGGTTGATGTTGTATGACTGTCCTTTCTCTTTCCCTTCCTTTTGTCTCATGCTCATGAATATATTGAATTGCATCATGTTTCAAGGTGTAGGTGGTAACATGAACTGTGTTTCTGCATTATATAGGCAAGCAGTGTAGCACTATGCACTTCTGGTACAGTTGCGATGGAAATGCAGCTTGCAAGACTGCCATGTGTTGTTGCGTATCGAGCCCATCTCCTGACAGAATTATTTATACGATACAAAGCTATCATACCATACATCTCTCTTCCTAATATTCTTTTGGATTCAGCTGTAATCCCTGAAGCTCTATTTCAAGATTGCACTCCGTCAAAATTGGCGTCATTACTCAAGTAAGCTTCAACTAAGTGATCCTTGTTCCTTTTTGGTTTCCCACCCTAACTGAAGCTTCTTAAATTAAACTTCAATGACGTGTAAAGTGACCTGTCTTAGACAATACAATCCTGGGAAATGCATGAGCTGGACTATACTTTTTTCTACCTTGTAGTTTTGTTGTTTTCTGGTTGGTAAAAGTAAACCAAACCAATCATAAAAAAGGAACAACAGATTTTTATGACGAATCATCCAAAAAAATAGAATGATTTTTTTAAAAATGAACAATAGAGAGTCTGCCTCTGTTTGTGTAAGAGTATATGCTGTAAATCTTTAAAATGGCTTAAATACGACTTGGAATCTTGAAATCACAGGGATTTAATAGTTGATGACAACCTTCGAGAAAAACAAATTATTGCAGCTGAAAAGGTTTTTGAGCTGCTAGGACCTCCAGAGATGAACATTAGTTGCTCAATCCAGGGGGGGATGAGTGTTCCACTTTCTGATTGTACACCAAGTATGGTCGCAGCAAATGCAATGCTGTATTCTCGGGGTAAGCTGGAGTAAGGTGGTTCGTGCTAATTCAAACAGTTGAAGTGAGCAAAGTTGAGATAAGATGCAGCAAGAGAGTTTTGAAGAAAATCTGTTAGAAAGTCAGCAACTGAATAGCAGTTGGATAATTTCTATGCATATAGCGAAGCTCAAGTTGTATCTGCAAGCTGTGTAAAATAGTTAATGAAAAATTTTCACCTCGTGGAAATCGTCCTTCTTTCTCTTCCTCTCTCAGATTAAGGATTGTAACAACTGTGTTGCGTTGGATTCATGAAGTGAGAAGTCAAAAGGAGATCAGAAATATTTCTAGGAGATGTTGGAGATTTATCTGAAGTATCCTATGATCATAAGCTATCAATCTAGGATTTGAACCAAATGGGGTTCTAGTGGTTGAACTATTCAAATATACTATTTGATAAGTTGGCTGTATGCGTGGTGATACATGTTCTTTACCTGAGTGCTTTATTAATTCTTGGTGATGTAAACTAGTCTCCGTCTCTGGTGCTTTATAAAAAAATAAAACTATATTTATAACATGAACTTGCTGCTTCCTTTCTTTTATCTTTTCTTAGGCCGAGGGTTTTCCGGAAACAGTCTCTCTGCCTTCTTGAAGGTAGGGGTAATGTCTGCATACATACTACCCTCCTAGATCCCTTGTGGGATTACACTGGGTCTGTTATTGTTATTGTTATTGTTATTGTATACCATGAACTTGCTCATCTCTTTTGGTCCCAAAAACCATCCTTAGATCTTAAGAGTACCAAATGACAATGTACTAATTTTTCATCACTATTCGCCATAATTATATACTTGATTATTTCCTTATTTTTTGAATTATGAATTGAGAATAGAGGTCCGACCGGCCATATCTAGAAGTTTGACAAGGGAATTGTATTTCCATGTCTAAAGAATTAAACATCTCATCAGACACATAAATTTAATTTAAGTAAAAGTCTATTTGTTCCATCGACAACTATTGAGGAAATCTCTCACGTTCCAAATTTATGGGGGACCTATTACTTTAACCGGAAAAGTAAAGTATTAGGGGAAAAAAGATGTTGAGAAAAATTAATTACAAGTAGCTTGTTTTATTTTTAAGATTACAAGTTTCATTTTTATAGAGAATTACATATCTATTGAATATTTGATATAAGTAAAAAGTTCTGTCACTCAATAAATCTATATAAGTTAACTCTTGTATCAAACTTATTCATATATATTGCTAATCAAACTTATTCAAATATATATAAGGAGTACGTCAAATACCGTATGAAAATTGGCATGAATACGATATGTTTTGTACGAGCTGTCTTTATTATTAATAATTGAAATAGATGTTAGGATAAAACTGATAAAACAATAATCTTAGTCTCCTACTTATTGTGACAGGAATTAAGAAAAGAGAAAGGTTCCAAATTAAAACGGAAAGAATAAATAAGAAGTCACTCAGGGAAACTAATTTGCAAGGACCAAAATAAATAAAAGAAAAAAGAAAAAGAAAGTGTACATGATCTGGGAACAGACAGTAGATTCAAGTGATTGGAGTGAAGAAAACAAAAAATCCCTAACTAAACATACACCACTCTGTTCACTTTGCTCGACAATGGCGTTGGAGCTCCCAAATGATCTGATCCAGCAAGCCAAGATCTCGACCCGAACCGAAGCGGGTCTACCCGACTACAACCCAGATGACCCTTCACTTCCGGCCATGCCTTCTCTTTCCGCCTCCGTCGCCGCCTTCGACCCTTCACCACACTATCTCCGTTGTAAACACTGCCAAGGCAAGCTTCTCAGAGGGCTTCAGTCCTTGATTTGCATATATTGCGGTCAGAAATTGCACCAAAACGCTAACGTGGCTCCTGACCCCATTTCCTTTAAGTCTACTGTTGGCTATCAATGGTTGCTCCAAGCCCTTCGCCTTGATGGATCGGTATGTTGGGTCTTTTGTACTTTTTTTCCGAAACACATGTTGTTTATTGCAATATGTTAGTGTGTCGGTTGCTTCCTGTTATGAAGGAATGGTAATGTAAGATTGTTTTTTTTTCTGTTGGCTTGAGAATATTTTTGAATCATTGTTAAGAAATATATATTTATACTAAGTTCCAAGCTATAGTCATAAAGAATTAGTGATTGCTGTGGTACTTGGAATCCTTGATGAATGGAGTATTGAGTCTCTCTTCCTTTATCTCAAATACCCCCAATTTGCTCACTGATTTATATGAGTGTGTTGGTTGCTTCCTGTTACGGAGGAATGATAGTGCAAGATTAGATCTTTTTTTATTATATTTTGTGGATTCGACTTGAGCTACATATCTGTACTTGGAAACTTTCTAAAGTTATATAGTGTATATATATATATATATATATATTACACGACATGCGAACGAAGAAATAGTGATTCCATTGGTACTTAAATCCACTGACTTAAAATCCTTGCGGATCAGTATTTGGGGTCCCTCTTCCTTTCTCTTGAATGCAGACAATTTGTTTTATTGCTTTATATGGGTATGTTAGTTGCTATCAGTTATGGGACAATGATAATACAAGATGAGAGCTTTTTTGGGGTTTCCTTTCTTTTGGGTTATATATTGCTCAGTAGGGGCGGATTTGGCTCGAGCTATATAGTTGAGATTTTCTTAAAAACAAATATATTATAGATTCTAATCCATGACCAAGAATTAGTGCGTGCTCAAAATATTAGTGTGTGCAGTGATACTCTAAATCTACTAACTTAAAATCCTCATCCTCCTTGATAGATTGTGTCAGGTTTCTCTTCCTCTATCTCAAAACACACAAAATTTGCTCATTGCTCTATCTCAATATGTCTCTTGCTTCTTGTTATTGGACGATTATGCAAGATTGGGCTTTTTTGTCTTGTTTTGGTTATTATGCTTCAGTCTTATGGCTCGATATATATTTCTGTAGCTTTGCTTAGAAGACGCAGATTCGGCTTGAGCTATAAATTTATATACACATTATATATTTGAATATTTTTTAAGTATACATATGCTGCGTCGGAACTCATTTTCACAAAGAGTTAGTGGGTGAGTGGAAGCTCGAATCCACTAACTGTAATCCTGGATCCACCTCTGTTGCACATGAATTCTTCTTTCATTTCTTTCTCTCTTAAGCCCTTTAGCATTTTCAACAGACTTTGGTTGTTACTGTAAACTTGTTGAATTAGGAGTAGTTGTTAAGAACTTTTCTCATTTTGGTTTCCAGGAGAAGGTTGGAGAAGCTACTGAAAAGAATCAGGTAAACAAGGGGCCGAGTTCACCCCATGATGAAATTCTTTTGTCTGATTTGCTTGATCTGAAAATTAGATGGCCAACTGAGCTGGAGACAGACAACACTATTACAAATAAGAAGCTAGAGCAAAGCAAAAGCTCTTACAGTTCGACTGGAGTCGACCTGGACAACTTCCTTTCTTTTACAAACATATCCAGTGCTTACAGAGAACAGACAGACATAAGCGATAATATTGGGACTGCAGTAAATAAAACTGATGGAAGTCATGAGGATCTTAGTTTGTTTGAGAATCTCAGATCCTCTGAACGGGCTGTGACCTCTGCTACTGTCCAAACTACTGATGACAGATCCTCTGAACGAGCTGTGACCTCTTCTACTGTCGAAACTACAAATGACTTTACTGGATGGAAAGCAGATTTTCAGAGTGCTGATTCAGGAGAGGAGAATGTGTCTAACAAATCTATCACTCCTATAGGTTCTGCAGGTCAGCATGTGTTTACCACATTTGGCACCTCTATGAGTTCCACAGTTAGTTCTGGAAACCAGCAGGAGGGTTCCAAATCAACTGATGCTTTTGTTGGCTCAGATATTGATCTTTCTGCTCAGTTAGATACGGTTTTTGGAACCCCAAAAGGCCCAATAGACGGAAAACTGACGGATGTTGCAGCAGTTTCTCCTGCAGCTAATGACTGGCCGGCAGTTGACCTATGGGATATTGCAAATTCGGGAGCATCGCAAAATGCTGGGGAAGTTCTTCCAATTGTGAGACCTAAGGATGCTGAATTACAAGATAGTTCAAATGACCCCTCTACTAGCATTGATTGGTTTCAAGATGACACATGGCAGACTCAGAATGCACCTGCACCTAAACATGATGCAGCAAATGGAGATCATGATTCTTTTGATGAGTGGGATACTTTTACCTCTTCCGCACCCATCAAAGATCCTTTTGAGAATGCACCTGCACCTAAACATGATGCAGCAAATGGAGATCATGATTCTTTTGATGAGTGGGATACTTTTACCTCTTCCGCACCCATCAAAGATCCTTTTGAGAATGCTCCTGCACCTAAAAATGATGCAGTAAATGGAGATCATGATTCATTTGATGAGTGGAATACTTTTACCTCCTCTGCACCCATCAAAGATCCATTTGAGAAGGCACCTACACCTAAACATGATACTGCAAATGGGGATGATGATTCCTTTGATGAGTGGAATACTTTTACCTCCTCTGTACCCACCAAAGATCCATTTGAGAATATTCTGGTGCAAAGCGACAATGACAACAATAATAATAATGCAGAACTAACAAATTTCAGTTCAAACCTTGAAGATATGGATTTTGGCAGTTTTTCGCAGTCGGATCCTTTTTCAGGTGCACCTGTTAAAGAGGCTGTTTCTGCGGAAGTGAATGACAATATTTTGGAAGTTCCTACCATATTCAGGTGTGTTCATATTTTTATTATTTTTGTAATATGGCTGATTTAGGAAGACTTCTTTTGATTAGTGGAGATTCCGAGGAACATAGGCGTCAAATATTGTTCTTATACTATGGTTGGGGAGAAAAGAGGAGGGGCTGGAGGATCGGCAGGAAATCTGGGGATTAAGGTTATTTCCCTTGTTTAAGAGTAAGGGAGGCGAAGTAAATTTAGAGGGGTAATACCCCTCCACATAAGATTTTCCGATTTGGACAGAAGGGAGGAAATAATTTGGATTTATTTCCTTCTATACCAAATGATTGGAAGTAAATTATCAAAATCTTACCTTGAGGATGTAAACCAATAAATTTCTCTCTTTCACTCTCCCTCTCCCCTTCCTGAAGCCAAACATAGAGTTAAGGTAGAAATGGAGGAATTAGATCTTAACATAATGAAAATCACAGAATACGAGGCAAAGAAAAAGCAATAGAAAAGAAAGGAGAATCTGGAAGAATGCAGGCTTCAACCATGGCTTTTGAAAGTAAAATAAACGAATTAAATCAAACTTTAGTAAGAATCACAGAATATAAAATATTTGTAAAATGGGAAAAGAATCAAAAATATGAGGAAGGAGCAATGCAAGAAAAGAATATAGGAAAAATACTGCAGTATCCGCTGAAAGTTCCTTGGAGAAGGTAAGGGTACAATAAGCTTAAGACAGTTTTGAAGTTTTATTGGTTTAACTTTGTGCAAATTTTGAGAAAGTATAAAATTCAACTTTGTGCAAATTTGAGACAGAAGAAAATAGGAACTGACTATTGATTGGTAACTGTCTTTCATCCTGGAGGTGCAAGGTCCGATTCTCACTAGACCTCTCTTCCCCTTTCACCTACCCTGTGCCTCCCTCGCCTGAAAACAAGAAATTCACAGAAATGGAAAAAAGATGCGAACGTGTTCATTAAAGGGTTTTTCATTTGTAATGACTTGGAAGTTGAAAGGTAGAAGTTTCTGGAAGAGGAGGATTACATGGGCTCTTTTGGAGCTGAGAGAGGAAATTATTTCCGTCTTCCCAGGATGAGAGTTACGTGTTTCCTTGTCCCAGAGAGGTAAAATCACAACATTAACAAAATGACTCAAATCCAACCTAGTTTTGGAAAAAAAAATCAAGAGATATTATAGATATTTCCAAGGTGATTGACTCGATAGATCTTTATTACTCCTTTTGTTTCAATTTAGATGACACACTTTCCTTATTAATCCGTTCCAAAAAGAATGACACATTTCTACAATTGGAAATAATGCAACTTTAAACTCTTCATTTGATCCATTTTACCCTTAATGGGAAGCTTTTATAACCACACAAGTGTCATGGCCCCACAAAGTTTTTACCTCTTAAGCTTTTAGGATCACAAGTTTCAAAAGTCTTTTTTTTCTTCTTAAACTCCGTGCCGAGTCAAACTGCCTCATCTAAATTGAAACGGAGTGAGTACCTATTTATCCAGCTATCTTCCTTGAAAAAATAACAAGTAGCTGTTGACTAACTGATGCTAGACCTTAAATTGATTTTCTTTTTATTCTGGAGATTTCATGAGAGCAGAGCAACTCAGCCCCTGCTCGCCCCCAAAAAATGGAACAAAAGAGAAAAAAAGAAAAGAAAAAGAAGGCACATTTGAGAGACTAGATTCGATCTGTGTCTGTTCATATTCTAGTTGTTGTTTAATTGTTTGCTCATTAAGATCTATTGTTCTTGAGATAGATGTTACCTTCGGATTTGGCTAGAGTATCCAAGTTGCATTTTAAATTGACTATTGTTCTTCAGAGGGGTCAACTTGGGGACGCAGGGCAGTAGACTACCTGAGAAGAAGCAGTAGAAGAAAGAGATCCAGAGGTAGATGGAAAAGGGGATTTTAGCTAGTTGGCAAAACAGAGATACCTATGACCTCTTTTATTTTTGAGAAGAAGAAAAGAAAAGAGAGGTACCTTATGACTTCCCTGATGTATCTATTGAACCATTTAGGGGACTATATATAATGGCTGACAATGTTCACTATTGATACTGGAAAAGCTTATATCTATTTTGAGATATCTACACAATATATTTCAATTGTGATTGTAGATGAAGAATAAGAAACTGAGAAATACTTAGGAGGCAATACTTGGAGAGGTTGCCATGTAAAATCATGATTGTGTGCATGTTTTTTTTTTTTTTTTTTTATAAACTTCCTAAATATGAGTTCAATCAACAATTTCTTACATTTCATTTAACATCTTTTAGTGCCGTTGATACCCCAAGCAAGGTTGGTGACAATGCTGGACATGCTTCAGAGAATTCAGACATTCGTGGTGAATCGAATCCATCAAAAAATGATATGGATATAGAAGGTATAATGTCGCAGATGCATGATCTTTCTTTTATGCTCGAAACCAATCTATCCATTCCCTCGAAATCCAGCATTTCTCTTCCCAGGGATTGATACCCAGATTTGTTCACTTGGTTAGTCTTCAAGATTTATGTAATCAGGTCGATCCTGTTCATGTATTTTATTGTTAGAGAATATGATTGTTTTTGTAGTTTGTTATCTTAAGCCAAGATCCTGTTCCGGATATCTTTTTGTAACTAAAAGGAGAAGAGTTCTGTTTTTCGATAGGGGTAAACAAATGAACTTCCCCACATCCCTAGAGTAGCTTTCTGGTCACGGAGTTTGCGATGTATTGTTTATGGACCACTTTATGAGATACATGTAGGAAGATATATAAAGATCAGATTGTGTTACTACCAAGATTTTCTTGTGGACTCTTCTGTAAAGATCAGATGTATTCTCATTTTCAGAAAAAAAAATAATAGATTGCTTTCTTACAATGATTTTACTATTGACATACGATTGGAAACCACCTGAATGCAGTAGTTTGAAGAAAATGAGACAAACTTCGTTTGGCTGTTCACAATGTTCCTTTCTGCAGTCCAAGAGCAATGTGGATGAAATCATCAGACTTACTGTGACGTTACTATGTTCATTAACTATAGGCCTTTTTTTTCTCCATTTAATCTACTCTACATGTTGGCCAGATATTAAGATTAATGGAAGATCGAGATGGAACAATATTAGTTTGGTGAATTACCATTCAAGCTCGAGGGAGAAGGGAAATATGTATAATCTGCTTGAGATCCAAAATCTTTTTTGGCACTTCAAATAAGTCTGCAAAAGTGCGAAATGAAAATGGCTGAAAGTGGTCTTTAGATTAACTCCCTTGGTTGATACTTTCTCCTCATGTATACAGGAAAGACATTTTAATTGCATTAATCATAAGAATATATTCTAAGCTGCCTTTATCTCCTCCTTAAACGATTCATTTAATTAGCACAATGGGCAGACTTAGAAAAAACTGGTATACAATGTAGCGCACCAGCTAAGACAAAACTATCAGTCTTGACAAAACTATATTATGCAAGAAGTTTTCGAGCTTTTACTGTTGAAAAGTTGAAACATTTTACGCCTCATTTGGCATCAGCATCCCTACGAATAATACAGTTGAAGCACAATACAAAATTCCAAATGAGCCAACTGAGGCTATTTGCTGTTTCATGTCCTCTTTTCCTACTAGTATAGAGGATAGAGTTGTATCTATGTTTACCCATCTTATTACTGTCTTGATCAGCGCATTATCTGGACATATAGCTGCTGCAACATCGTTGAAGTTTCGGGGTCATCCTGCAAAGCCATATGCAAAATAAACAAGTACAGTCAGATCTCTCTATAACAACATCCTTATATAAAATGTCACATTATAAAAGTCAAGTTTTTATGTTATAGTATATGTCCTCTATAACAACACTTCACTATAGCAGCCAAAAAATATCGAAACAAACGAGGCTGTTATAGAGAAGTTTGAATGTATACACATGAAGTTGTAAAATAATTGAGAAAGAGCTACATAGGCGATACCAACAACACAACAACAACAAACCCTGTGTAATCCCTCCGGGTGTATAGGCGATAGCAAATTAGGATATTCTAATAGTAGAAATGCTTAAGAAGATGCATCATCTTTATTTGTGTGTAAATAGAAGGAGAGAAGATGAAGTTACACGAAGCATGTCCCTAAAGGTGTTGTCGAATAGCTGACAAGGAATTTGGCTTCTGAATGCATCAGATGGCCTGCATTATGAAAGTGGATCAAACAACAAATTCAAAGAGAAATATAACAGAGAAATTGCAATTATGAAACCTGAGCAGCAGGGACAAAGATGTTTACCTGACGAACCTTGATACTTGTGAAAGACAGAGATAAGACTGTATCACATATCTTAGCAGCAGTATACAGGGTTTTTGAGAAAGTTTCTCTACCACTCGATGCAAGACTTGTACTATAGAGTAAAACCGTTCAGCTAATGCACAACAATAGCTTAGTCCTTCCTCTTGCATCAAAATTTTCATAACTATGAGTGTTGCAACCTGTGCAGACATAGAACGTTATACTTTGATGCAAGAATCAACATATCGCCACAAACCAGTAAAGTTAATACGAAACACAATTTGTAAGGCAGAGTGGAAAATCAGGACTTCACGAACATATCTTAAGCATCCTTTTCCCCCTTTCCCTATGCAACAGCAATCAAGCTTATACGAGCCAAAACAAGATATTCAACAGATACAATCCTGTCCAGTGTTATCAAAGGCAAAAAGTGCAAAAAAGCTCTAAGGTCTGTTGGGGCTTTAAGCGCAAAGTGCAAATAAAGTGTGGACTTTAATGAAGAAAGATGCAGATGGAGAAAAACTACGAATATGTATGTGTAGTCCAAGACTAATATCTTGAAGCATGAATACCAAATATACGGAGAAAGAAATTGACGAAAATTTACGATAAAGTAAAATATCAATTGTTTAATGTCGCCTCTTTGAGATTACGCCCATTGGCAAAGAAAAGTATGCCTTAAAGCCTTGGTGAAAACACTGAAGCGCTTGCTAAGCGAGACGAAGCACTCAACATGTTTTGAGCCTTGCTTCAGGGCTTAAGCGCGCCTTTGATAACACTGATCCTGTCTACACTATATTATCCTAGTTGTAACCTAATAATTCAACACCGAAAACAAATAAGGAGCATAATCAATATGTAGCAGGCTAACCTTACGCGACAATTCATCACCTAGATCCATGCAATGCAGGCACAAAGGAACCAGTTCTGTTTCCAGGAAAAAATAAAGGATCTCTCCACCATATGGATCATCAAACTGCATTAGCAAGCAAAATTCAGAATCAAATAATGCTAGAAATGCATGATCAGTGGTCTAATTACCAATACAAGATGCCATATATGGCACTGTGAATAAATGATTCAAGAAAATGCAGATGGATACCTCAAGAAGAAAAAACAGATACTTGATTTAAGAACTGATTATCAGATAGCCATCAGCCGCAACTAATACTTACACTATGTCTGGTTAAGGCATATGTAAACAGAAAAGTAGTGTAACAACCGAACATCCAGTCTTGAAGAAAATTGAAAAAAAAAAAACAAATGCATGGAATGAATGAGTGACAACAATGGAGAGAGCACGCGTGTATTTGTTCAAATGGAAGAATACCTTTGTTAGAGAACCGATAACACCCAAGCTGGTGAGCCTTATAAACTCCAAAGGCTTGTCATTTCCATTTTTTCCATTAGTCTTGAGAAATGGGTAAAAATAAAATGGTATTTTAGCTGCAAAGAATAGTTACCAGAAGAGTTAACTATGTTTCTCAAACATCACTAGGAAAACCATTTGTAGTTCAGAACAACAAACCCAGTGAATTCCCACAAGTGGAGTCTAGGAGGGAGAGATTAACGCAGCCTTATCCCTACCCTAGAAGGCAGAGAGGCTGTTTCCGGAAGACCATTTGTAGTTCAGAGCGATAAGAATTATTGACAAAACGCAGAAAAATTAGAGTTTGAGGAAAACTAGAGCATTAAAAGGGTATGAAAAGCTTTGCAAGCATGATCTGCATGCTTCACCACAAAAATGATTACGGAACAAACATCTCCCACTTATGTTTGACAAGAGTGGGTTGCTCTAATGGTGAACACACTCCACTTCCAACCAAGAGGTTGTGAGTTCGAGTCACCCCAAGAGCAAGGTGGGGAATTCTTGGAGGGAGGGAGCCGAGGGTCTATCGGAAACAGCCTCTCTACCCCAGGGTAGGGGTAAGGTCTGCGTACACACTACCCTCCCCAGACCCCGTGGGATTATATTGAGTTGTTGTATAGTAATAGAACTTTATTTTGAATCATTATAGAGATGAAGCACAAGCATAGAATGAAAATGGACTGCAGCAAGGAGATTTGTTCCTCTACTCATTTATACGAGTATTTTGGCCTAGGTTTATATTTCATTCAAATTTGTATCATTTCAAGAACCGACATATATTACCTTTTATGAGCTCCCTTCTTGTTTCTTGGTGATTTCCCATACACTGCAGAATACAACCATAAAAGAGTAAGGTAGATGCATATCATGAAGTGGTAAAAACTGGTCTCAAAAATAAGTTATGTCAATGATATCATCAAATTCATTTCATGACCTCCCCCTCCTATCGACTGAATATCAAGGGGAGCCTTGGCGTAACTAGTAAAGTTGCTGCCATTTGACCTGGAGGTCACGACTTAGAGCCGTGGAAACAGTCTCTTGCAGAAATGCAGGGTAAGACAACGTACAATAGACTCTTGTGATCCGGCCCTTCCCTAGACCCGGCGGGAGCTTAGTGCACCCGGGCTGCCCCTTTTTGAGGCCATGAAAAATATATTACTGTCTTATCTGATACTACTCAGCTGAACTTATATACAAAAATTTAAGGTTATCTCTAATGTGTTTCACTTGAGGCATAGAAGCCAAGAAAATAAAGACTTCACATCTCAGATTTTCTTAAATTACAGATTTCCAGCGATTCCATGGACTAAAACAATTGCAGCATAAAGCACATTGATCACCAAATCAAACAGGTATTGCATAAGTGCATAAAAGAGGTGCATGTCTAACACATAATTTACTACTCCCTCCGTCCCAATTTATGTGGCGAAACACGAAGTTCGAGAGTCATACTTCTTAATTTTTACGGTGAGTTCGGACATAGAATCTTTAAGTTTTTTGAAATAAAATTTATATATTTGGAAACTACATAAAAATTACTACGAGCCACACTAATTAACAATTTAAAATATCTAAAAGGCATATAAAAAAATTTCGGTCAAAGAAAAACTCGTTTGACTTACGGAGGGACCAGTTCATTTCTGACCTGAAATAAAGCAAGGGCATTACACACTCGAGTTGATTCCTTAATAGATACCATTGAGGTTGACCACATTGGGTACACTGCTATTACTTCCTGAAATTAAGAGATAAATTAGGTATTGACAACTTATAATGTCTAAAAATTTCAGCAAAACAATTAAAGAAAATTAATTTGACATTTGTTGCTGAAAGTTACAGTTGATGGTTGGAGGAAAATTATAACTCAAAATAAAAATAAAATTAATATGCACAATCATCTATTTGTCTATTATGAAAATGATGGGTTCAACTTAAAACTTAAATATTCATTATCCAACTGAAGTTAGCTAGATGAGTGAAAATTAGAAAGAGGTATATTATATACCTGTAAAAGTATGAAGACTGCATTGAAGGTGTTCCACAGCAGCAAAGGTAGCTCTGTGCATGTTTCTCGCTTCTGAAATAATAAGAAAAGTTTAGTTACCCAAACTTAGATATATGTCACAATATTTTCTAGCACTTTCAAAAGGTAACAGAAAAAGGGTCTAGAGGTATTAGTTCACTGCACGTGCTTAATGCAGTTGCAAAATCCTAATTGCACAAATAGAAATTAGAGGATATTAATTCCTGAAATAATAAAGTTGGTTAGAAATTATAAATAATAATTACAATATAAAACTAAATTTATGTTATTAGGCCACAAACAATTGAATTAAACCAAAATTGCCTAGTCGGAATTGCAATGAAGTCGAAATACACCATCATCACCAATGATTACCTCCTTAGCACCAGTGACAGATCCACTATTTTGTACAAGCGAGTTTAATAAAAAATTACGGTAATCGATAACGAAATTTGTGCAATGCTCTTTTTTGTTCATCAAATCACTTCAAAATGAAGTCATTTTTCTTGAAGGTATTATAATATTTGTGCAATGCTCTTTTCTGTTAGTGTCAAATGGGTTCAGGTATTATAATATTTATGAGTTTCATAATTTTTTTGATGAAATTCCAAGGTAAATATAATTAATTTTTCCAAAAAAGCGGAGCCCCTTCCTGGTGGGTCCGCCCCCTTCTTAGCACCACCTTGCAACACTGTGTTCTTATGGACAAGTAAAATGATTGTTTTCAAATTACCATTTTACCGAAATGTAAATAAGAAAAGGCCATATACAAGAGGTGAAATAACTTATAGCCCATGTATCATCTACTATTTTTAGGATCTTCACTCATAAGGTTGTGGTCTGCTTTCTTTTGTGGATCTTAACTAATGGATGATGATGTTAAGGAACACATCATATTTAGATGATTTGTATATTTCCTTCTTGTAACTATAAAAATGTTTTCATATCATTTTGAATACCAGTCTTTATGTTATATTTCTCGTTTGTTTGATGAGGAAAAGATAAATAATTGTGTTGGATCCTGCTTAAGAAATTGAATCAAGAACTACTTGTTGTCATATATAGAAGTGACATTACCGTGGCAAATTGACAAAAATAAATAATTTTTTTAAATAAAAAACATAATATAAAGTGGTAACTTGCGGACTAACTAGGGGCATGAATTGGACTAGCACTTTGCAAGCCCTTTCAATTGAGGATTGGGCTGAGCTCGACTGTTGGCTTCCAAAAAAGGGATTTTACTCAAATAGCCGTCTATATTCATTATTTTTGTTTTTAGCCATATATAGATTATACCTTGATTATACACAATTATACACATATACAGTCAGACATCTCTATAATAGCATCCCTATATAACAACACTTCACTATAAAAGCCAAGCTTTTCCGGAACCAATTTTTATGTCATGTTATAATATATGTTCTCTATAACAGCACTTCGTTATAACATCCAAAAATATTCGGAACAAACGAGTCTGTTATATAGAGGTTTGATTATAATACATAAATTATGCATATATTATACCACCACCGACTGTTTCTATTTTAAGTGATTGAATATGCAACTATTTGAGTTAATTCTTCTTCCAAAAAATTACAGAAATATGACACTTTTTGAGGTGGTCTTTAACTTTTGACGCCGCTTGCCCCATGGGTAGAATTTTGAGGTCAAAAGTTAAAAGTACTGTCCAAGGGGCAAGCGATGGATAACACTTGTTAAACTTGAAGTTCTACACATGGGGCAAGCGGGGCTATTTCTGTACTTCAACAGTTGAAATATTCTATAACCCGTTAGCCCGTTTTGACATCTCTAATAAAAATAGAAAACACTCAAATCATATCATTCTCAGAGAATTCAATGTGGATTCTAGCGATCATTCAAAGAGCAAAAGAAGGGCATGAAAGACAACACAGATGAACTTCCTTATACCTTTATATCTCTCATGCACACACCGAACAACCACAAAATAGAGGACAAAAACACACAAACAAATGGATAAACAAAAACTAACACGTACTCAAAATGCATATAAACACTTAGATAAAAAAGATTTAAAACGTGTCACCTTAGTTAGTTGATTGATAACCTCTTCGCGAAGATTAACATCATGTAGTAATAACACCAACTGTTTTGGGGTGGCAGAAGCCAAATCAAGAGCCTCATTTTTCTGTGAAGAAGAAGAAGAAATGTTGTTGCGAGGGGGCAGCGTTGGCGATGATGTCAATGTAGTTTCAATAAACAGTGATACTGGTAGATTCTCCATTTAATTTTCTTATTAAAACAAAACTTTTGCTTTTGAAAACCTTCCAAATGAGAAAGAAGAAACCAAATGAGGGGTCTGAATTTTCTCTAAGTGAAAGGAAAAGAGTTGTTTAGTGTTTACCTCTGAAAGAAAATGAAGTAGCAGAAAATGGAATTTATAGGGGTGGAGTAGGTGATGCGCTGGGGTGGAG
>AWOL01S0001255.1:126670-152437 GCA_000715115.1 Nicotiana otophora | reverse complement strand
GGGTGGGGTGGGGTGGTTTTGAATTATTTTTTTGGTCATGCAGATTCTTGTAATTGGAGGAGAAAGTCTAGATTTAGTTAGTAGTTAATTACTATTCAATAACTTCCACTTTAAATGATATGACTCTTTTTATTTTACATAATTTCAAATTTTTGATACTCCTTTCTTTTAAGTAAGCATTTTAAGTTTTGTATACAAAAAAGTAAAGGATATATATTTACATAATCATGTAGGTGTAACTTTTAAAAGCCAACTAGATATTGTTTATAATAAAATATTACTAGTATCTATAGATTAGTAACTTTGAAAAATTAAAAATGAAAGTAATAGTAATAACGGGTTATACATTATTGTGATGGTTTCTTGCTCATACTATTTAACTTTCTAAGCACTAGTTTAATCTTTTACCACTGCACATATATAACACTTAATGTTAGTAAATTGTGTTTGAAATAAATTCTCTGAAAAAAATAAAACAAAAACAAGAGGAGAATTAAAATGTTCTGAGCCCAATAGAAAATTGTGTTTTCTTAAAGAATTTAATCCCCTCATTGTTGCCCAATGTTATTAGATTTCCTTCCAGGATAGAACAGAATAACTATTCTATAATACCGGCTAATGAAAATTACAGAACTTTAGCGAACTCAACAAATCACACTAGACACATATATTTTTGCTTTGAAAACTATGCAATATACAGAAGAGAGAGGGGAGAGTATTTTCAGATTAGAAATTACCGTTGAAAATAATAAATTTAAATCGAGAATTTTACTAATAAAATTTCGCTTTAGAAAAATGAGGTGAATTTTATTATATTAATCAATGCCGAGCAAGCGATGCTCGACGACGACAACGTGAGGCACCACTTCTTCTCAACTCTTTTAAGAGATAGAAGATGTGCTTTTCTATATAAGCACAAGGATTTTCTTTTCATTTTCCGATGAGGGACAAAGTGTCTTAGTAGGGGTGGGCGTTCGGGCAGTTCAGATTGAATACGAAAATTTCGGTTTGGATATTCGGTTTTTGGATTAAATAAATAACAATCCAAATCCAATCCAAATAAGCTCGGATTAGATCGAATTTTTTAAGTTCGGGTTTGAATTAATCGGTTTGGACATTTCGAATTTTCGATTTTGAGCCTATAAGTTCAGATGTTTCTTCTTTTTTCTTACAAAAATGAACTTCAAAATAAAGTATTCTTGTTATTTGCCTAAAAAATTCCTCATTCTCACTGCAATCATCCAAATAAAGTATTCAAGCAATGAAATCATTATCAAGGAAATACAACAAAGACATTAATAAGGATGATAAGAAGTAACAATAGTAAAAGTATGCCCAAATAGAAAATATTCTGACAGTAACTTAGTATTAGTGTTGAATATATGAGATAATATTTAATGGGTAGGGTATTGGTCTTATTATTACTATTGACATATGGATAATTGACTATATATAAAATATACAAAATTTGAATTGTCGGAATCCACCAATCTAAAGTACCAAATCCAATATCCAATTCGAAATCCAAAATATTTAAAAATTAAATCCAAAATCCAAACCAAAAATAAAAAAGAATTGGATTTCGGTTTGGACTTAGAGTTTGCACAAAACTATGCGCACCCCTATGTCTTAGTAAAAGAAACACTTAAAACTTTTGGTTTCCCTCCGTTTCCCATTCACGTCTCTTTATTTTATTAGATTAAACTCCTATACTTAAATTAAATACTTAGAGTTTGCCCAAAACTATGCTCACCCCTATATCTTAGTAAAAGAAACACTTATAACTTTTGGTTTCCCTCCATTTCCCAATCTCATCTCTTTATTTTATTAGATAAAACTCCTATACTTAAATTAAATTAGAATTTTGAATTATTTGTTCAATTAACACCCGTTGTTCAAAATGGGACGAAGGGGTTTAGGAGGTAGATATTTTGGATTATTTAACGTATTTGAATGATCCAACTCTTGATTTCAAAATAAAAAGAACAGTTAAAGAAAAATCAGTTCAATGTCTTTTAAAGAGAACTAAATAGATACTTCCACACTTCGGACAACTTATTACTCATTTTATTAACCCGCCGTCTCATAAATATAATCCCTATATAATCTGAGATAGATTGATAAAATTTTGTTAACTATCAAATTCATACATTGCACGTACGTATAATCTTGAAAGAAGAAAACATTCATTACGTAATTGTTTTCAAAAAGGTATCTATTTGTATATGTTAAGAGAAGATTCATTTTAGGTGGTTTCCAGTTTATATATTTTGTTTTAGGTCTTTCATTTATGACCAAGGGCTGATATAGTATTTTGTCAGAGGTGTAATTGAACAATATTTAGGAATAAATGTGTTTATACTAAGCTTACTCTAACCATCAAAAAGTATTAGTAAATAATGACATTTTGTATTTATGTTAAAATCTTGATCCAAATATATAGTATTTGGCATTGTTGTTAGTTCATCTTTTCAAACAGCATTAGTAAAAAGTTTGAAATTATGTGCAAATATAGAAAGATATTATTCTTTATGGAAGGGACTAAAAAGGAAACAACATCACATAAATTGGGATGGAAGGAGTACTTAATTAAACTCATATGTGCTATTGAAATTGCACATTCAAAATGTAACATTTAAAATTTACAATTTATTAGTATAAAGTTTAAAATTCCAAATATAAAAAGGTATTATTATTTTTGGAAGGGACTAAAAAAGAAACTGCATCTCATAAATTGATAGAGAAAGAGAGAGTACTTAATTAAACTCATATATGCTATGGAAATTTGAGCATTCAAAATGTAACATCTAAAATTTACAATTTATTGGTAAACTTGAAAAGATGAATTAACAACAATGCCAATGCCCCTGACTTGAGAATAGTTGTTGCTGGAATCCCATACTTCCCTTTAGCAAATAACCCTTTCAAAAATGACCAAAATATGAAAAGTACCCACATAATGCATATAACCTCTCCTAATCCCCATTCACAATCCTTCCCTTGTTTAAAATCTAACATTCCAATGAACAAGGAACTGAGGTTCAATAAGAGAATTGCAGTGCCAGGCACAAAAATTGGTGAATCATCAAATGTGAACCTTCCAATATTAGAATTATTTGTGTCATCTCCATCATTTCCTTGGTCCTTTTTTGTAACTTCAAATGCAGTCTCAGAAATTCCAAGTAATTTTGTTGTAGCACTTAGAATCCCAAATAGCCATGCAGTCATAGCATTGACTCTCCACATTCTTTGATTGTTCAACCATGCTTTTATTGTCTCATTTGCTCTAACATACTCTGATAAACCATATAGATTATAGATGATAAAGGTTGATGCTGGTATAACCATACTTGGTTCATTTGCCTGCACATGTAGCAAATGAAGTTGATAGAGAATAACTTTTGAAATAACAACAACAACAACAACATACCCAGTGTGATCTCACAAGTAAGGTTTGAAGAAGGTGGGGTGTACGCGGACCTTACCGTTCACTTGTGTGAGGTAGATATTCAGTTTCTGATAAACCCTCGGCTCAAGATTTTGAAATAATAAATATATAATTGCATGTAAATCCATAAGTTGCGACAAACTCCATGTCTAGAACATTGTCATGTTGACATTTTTAAAGTTTGAAATATATGGATTTTAAAAATCAGGACAGTATCCTGGATTTTTCACTCGCTTAAGTTTGAAATCCATGACACTATCATGATATTTCCGCATTATCAAAAAGAATTAAAAATACTGGCTATTTGTTAAAACTAGTCCGAAAATGGCTAGCCCTTAAATGTTTCAAAGATATGTGTAATAGGCTAGGCCCAATATTCTCACCTTGGGTAAAAAGCTGGAATTGGTGATGAGGCAATAGGGAGGCAGAATAGCATAACAAACTTCAAAAATGGATCTCAAGGCCCATAGTTGGATATACAAATAAGCCATGCATTGCCTAAATTGAAGCTCTCCGAAAAGAGTTAAAATAATTGGGCTTTTACTGAAGAAAAGAATTTCAAAAAGCCCATTAGCCCATCTTTTCTGTTGGGTCATTGAGGCCGGCCCACCCGAAGGTGCAGTTCCAAGAAAAGCAGGCGGGTCGGGTGCACAGTAAGCGGATCTCCAGCCTTTCCCTTGGATAAAAAGCCCAGTGAGGACATCCTCTGTTGCACATCCATATAGCCAGCCCAGCTGAGACATTTAGACGCAAATAACAATACGGCAAGTTACACATTTAGCCGGTCGGCAAAATATAATTACATTCTCTACTTAAACAGACAAATGTATACAAAATTTTCCGGTTATTATTTCTGGGAGTGACTATATAGTGTAGTGTCCCCAATGATGAGAAACTTTACTTTAAAACAATCAAGTCAAAGTGATACACAAACAATGTAATTTTTTTAATACTATCAAAATATAATTTCACATCTAATAACAAGTTGTTTATCTTATTATACAAGTAGGTATAAGTTCTATGTACTGACGATGTAAGAAATTTACTCAATTAGTTCATTTAAAAGGTAAATTGTAAGCAAACTCTATTTAGTAGTATTGATATTTAACTTGGATAAATGGTAAATGACCTGTTACAATATGTTAAGTTATGTTAATAGTGTAAAACTCAATATATATAATTTATATCTTTGTCAAATTACTAATTTCACTTATAATGATCCATAGTTATTCGTAGGTGACCTGATAGTATAAATTAAAGAGTTACCTAAAATGAACGATTTCTACTTACCTTTTGACCCCAGGCAGTACCAAATTCATATCCACAACTTCCAATTTGCTGTGCTTCCTCAATGAAACTCGAGAGAGAATCAGAATTAACTCGCTCAATATTATTTGATCCTGTTGATAGAGTCTGAGCAACTGATGCTAATAACTTCTGTGATTTTCCATAAGTTTTCTGTAGATATTCATCCCTCAATTCTCCTAATTATCATGAAACAAGTTTTATACTTATTAAGCAGCCTGTTTAATATTATCGTGTTATGTTGACGGAGTAACAAAAAACAAAAAAAAAATAACAACTTAATTAATTAGTTTGCATACCAGTATTTATTTTTTCATTTGGTGACAAGCCATATATAATCTTTCGTCTATGGAAACATCCTGTTCCTTGATAAAATGGCCCTTGAATGCCAGCAAATCCTCTTCCCAAATACTATCAAGCAGAAGACAAACGTAAATTTTAAAAATGAATGAAAAAAAACATATAATTAATGACCCATGAAAGTTCAGTCTTAGAATGTAGTGTTAAAGAATATATATATAAAAAAATCAATGAAGAGAACATATAATGATCCATGAAAGTTGAGTCTCAGAATGTACTCCCTCCTATCCATATTAATTGTCGTGGTTACTGAATATATTTGGTTCAAAATAATTATCGTTAGAAAATCAAGGTATAATTAATTACTTTTTTTTTCATTTTGCCCTTAGTATTAAATGTTCTTAAAAGTAAAAATATTGACTATGGCATAGAAACTTAAAAGTGAAAAATATTAAATAAGGGTATAGTACTCAATAAACCCTCTTATTAATAGTTTTTTAAGGATCGGGTAAAAAAGAAACGCGACAACTAAAATGGACCCGAGGTAGTATAGTATTAAATGACTCATTTGTTTTTTTTTTTTAAAGTGAAAGTTGAGTCTACGAGTGTAGTATTGAATACATATGATATACAAATGAGAATAATTTACCTCGTGTAAGACTTTTAATTGATTACCATAAGGATCATCTTTCAATCCATCGTAGAAGTATTGTGGAAATTGAACAAAACCACAGTCTTTTTCATCCTTAGCACCAAGAAAATAACACATAGCATGTTGAACAACTTGTGGGTTATTTGCATACATGTCACAATCCACATTAAGCATAAATGGAGCATTTGTCATCAATCCAGAGACTCTAGTCTGTTTGTCACCAATAAAAACACGTAAAATACACAAAATATATCAATCGAAAAAAATAAAAATTAATAGAGTAATCGAAAAATTGGTATGATATAAACCAGAACGTTCATGGCGCCGGCTTTGAAGTGATGGGGATGTTTTGGACGCTTCTCTCGTGAGATGTAGACAAGATGAGGCAAGCCATCAGCAATACCCTCCTTGTTTTCCAATATTACCTTAATTTCATACATAATAACTTGAAATTATTATACATTGAATATTAATATAATATAATATAATATTATCTACTTTATTTTTTGTATCATCAGATTGTGTTTGTCTTAATCAATGTACATACTGTAAGCATTTAAATTTTGTTTCTGCTAATTATATAGATTCAAGAACAAACTCGAAGATTTTTGAATTAATTTCTCGAAAAGAAAAATCACAAAACTATAGAGATTGTACATTGATATTACTCAAATAAAATATTACTATTGTTACAAAAATTTTCAATTTCGATTATTTTTCTTGATACAAATTTTATTGTCTACATATATTATTCCAAATATCTTAATTTGATGGCTCGTCACTGATCTTGTTCACTATTTAAATTCATCTCAAATCAATATTTAAAAAAAATAAAAAAGTATAAAAAGTTCTCTATATTTCATACTAGCATAAATATCTCAAGCGGCTAAAAGACTCTTAAAAGAAATAGAACCTAAAGTAAAAATATTGACATGACCAATATAAATTCTCACAAATTGGTATCGCTCATATAAATTTTTATATTAAAGAGCCCGTTTGGACATAAGAATTTTTTTCCTTTTTGTCAAAATTTTTTTACTTTTTTTCGAAACCAGCGTTTGTTCATAAAATTTCTAATTTTCACTTGAAAACGCATTTTGGAATTTTTCGAAATTTTTAAAAACTCCAAAAAGTTGTTTTTCAAAAATTTCACTCAGATTACTCACAAAACTTCAAAAACAACCCAAAATTATATTCATGTCCAAACACAACTCTAATTTTCAAATACCATTTTTACTTTTTTTTTTAAAATTTTGCAATTCTTATGTCCAAACGCCCACTAAATGTCTAGTTTTAATTTGAGAATGGGGAATCCGAAGAAGAAAAAAAAGGAACTTTGTCCGTACGGGGAAACAAAAGGAAAATATCATGAAGACGAATAGGGAGATACGCAATTCATTGTGAGGATGCGTATGCAAAATCGCAAATTGAGTAATCCTAATTTTAAACCACAATGAATTGTTCTAATCGAAGTTGACCGAAAATGACAAAGCAGAGGGAGATTGTGTACTTTAGTTGAATATGATGCAATACGTATAGAATTAAGTAATGATTGTAATGGAACAAATAAGATTTTTTTCTGAATATAAAAAATACTCATAGGGAGCACTTTCCTTTTTATGCGGCGCGAATCCAGAGTAGTTGATGCAGATACATAATATCATGTGGAAAACAAAAGAATAAACGTAAAGTTTAATAGAAAAATTTATCTGCGCGTATGTTGAATTTTTGCAATATTTTCTTTATCTTCTTGTGATATTTTTGAATTAGAAAGAGGAAATGAAAACTTTCCCAAAGAAAGAAAAGAACAAGAAACATAAATAAATGAATGAAAAACCTTTATAATGGTTGGATGGTTTTTGCGTTCAATTTTTGAGAAAACAGCAAAATCTCCTGAAAAATCACATGCCTCTTCTTCTTGTGTACTTGCATCTTCTATCTTTTCACACAGCTGTTTATATTCATCCTGCCATTTTCAGACAAATAGTAGTATTTTTTATAAGCTAGCAATTTACTACTTTTAACACAATTATAATTAGACGAGTACTAGCAATTCTTCTTTTATATTTGCAGCAACTTACTACTTTTAGCACAATTATCGCACCAAGTATTGGATAGGAAGTACCTTCTATACGTAAATATCA
Source organism: Nicotiana otophora (assembly GCA_000715115.1). Classification (NCBI taxonomy): domain Eukaryota; kingdom Viridiplantae; phylum Streptophyta; class Magnoliopsida; order Solanales; family Solanaceae; genus Nicotiana; species Nicotiana otophora. Next base: position 144,588 of record AWOL01S0001255.1, on the reverse strand, counting down.
ACGCATCTTTAATTGACGAGCAAAAATTGGAAATTATAAAACTATGTCCAAAATATGCCTCAAAATAATTTATTTAAGTGTAAAATATTACTCTATCCTTTTTAATTTATGTGAATCTAATTAACTGAACGAAGTTTAAGAAATAAATTAAGATTTTTCGTAACTTGTAGTCTTAAACATGCATAACATTATTGTGACTATAAAAGTTTTAAAACCTATAATTCTAAATATGCTATAACAATTGTGTAACTAAAAAAGCTTCATTAGGTAAAAGGGAAAGTTTAAGTAAAATTATTTTCAAATTTGAAAAAAATCATTCTTTTTGAAATGGACTAGAAAGGAAATATCACATAATTAATTGAAATGGAGAGAGTAATAAGATAATTTAGAGAACATTTGAGAAGAGAATATAAGTTAGACTAGTTGTATCATTATAAACCTTAGAGTTCCTGTAACTTCCAAACCAGAAAAACACACTACAAGATGTACTGAAAATTATAAATATGGAAAAAAGTAAAAGATGCAAATATTGATGTATTAAGTCATTGTTGGAAAAAAAAAGTATTAAGTCATAAAATATAAATCTTCTTTATAACCAAAAGTTTCTTGAAAAAAATACTCCTAGAAAAGTTTAAAGCATGTAACAAAATATAAAATAAATCATTAATTAACATACCTTCATCTTTTTCCAATCTTCGAGGAACCCTTGTGAACTATCTTGGGGTGGTAATGAGTTAGCACTAAAATATCGAAAAGGGGCTCTAAGTGCAATATTATACTTCTTACAAAAAGGAACCCAAAGTCTAGCAAATTTAGATGCTTCAACAAGTGAATAATAGGTAATAGGAGATGCACCATCATCTGAGACATAACAAGCTAGTTTATTAGCTGGATAATCCACTGCTAATAATGATAATATTGTGTTTACTGTTATAAGAGGCGGCTCTAGGATGGGATCTGCAGTTGTAATGAACATGTCCACTGCAGGAAACTCTGACGTCCTGCTGATTTATATTATTGATGTATATAAGTTAAATTCTTTAAAAATAATTTAAAAAGCGTCAAAAAGTTAGATAATGGTACCTTTCCAAAAGGCGTAGAGGATATGTTTTTGGTTCGACTTGATTCCATTTGGAGCTAATGGTGAGAATCCAAAGGAAAGTGAACCATGACTCACATATAAGAGCTAAGAAGAATGGCAAACTAAAACCATGGTTTTTAAGAGAGAGGAGTCTATAGGCCAAGAGTGAGAACAATAGGAAAAGAATGAAGAGTTCTATTCCTCTTGAAATAATGTTTTTTCGATACTTAATTTCGTAAAGAGGAAGAGAAGGTGTTTTGGGCAACATTGGTGAGAAATAGTATACAAACACTACTTATTGGGAATGGGTTTTTCCTTTATGCTTGTCAACCTACATATTTATAGATGAAAATAGCGCGGCATAGTTAGTTTTCGGACTGATAATCGAAAAATAGTCAACGTTTATAAAGTCATTAAAAAATAACCATCGTGTTTTGCTGAAACACGAAAAGTTTCAGATGCTGGATTATGGAATTCTTGCGTATAAACTTCCATCATGCAATGTTGGAACTCCAACACGGAAAATTTCAGCATAAAATATATGCTGGATTATGGAGCTCCTCCATTTAAACTTCCTGCATATTATGTTGGAACTCTAGCACATTATGAAATTCCAGCATATTATATTGGAATCTCATATGTAAAAAATTCGAACTCCAGTATATTATGCTGAAAATTTTCCAGATTTTTAAGGGTATTTTTGTTCTGATTATATCTTTACATGAAAATTTTGCTAAATTTCAATTACTTTTGAAATTTTGGCTATTACTAGTTATAAATCTGGCTATTTCTGATTTTTCCCCTATTTATAATACTGTTATATATAACTTCTCATGAAGCTTCGAAACTAATGATTTTTTTCTCGGTTGGTACAAAATTTAACGATAAAGGATTGTGATAAGATGGATAGATCTCTCTGTAACTAGATGTATCGAGTTCGTGCTAATATTGAAATAAAAATATCCTAATAGGAAGCGACTCCTTTTTAATGGGCCCTCCTAGGTGAGTGGGTTCTACATAGCAAATGATTATAAGAAAAAAAGAGAAAAAATTTCATAAACCACTATAGTTTAGAGCCCGATAATTATAATTTGTCTAATTACCATTCGTAGCTATTGTTCAATTGACTAACTTGTATCACTTGTATTCAAACGCGCAACGAATACAACTTGTGTTATATATATTAGTTTGCGCAACGAATACAACCTGTATCAACTGTATTCTTAGGCGAAATACAAGGTTGTATAGAAGGGATACAACTTGTATCAACTGTATATAGGGGTATATACAAATGATACAACATGTATCGACTGTATTTGTTCGCGCAACGAATACAACTAATGCGAAATACGTAAATACAGTAAAATAAAATATTCTTGTTGAGATTCTAATTCTAGACCTTTACTAGCTAAGCAAACGCTCTAACCAACTGAGCTATGAGAGCAACATTATGAGAGCTTGTTGCTCTCTTATTTCAGTTAAAAATAATTAATCTCTTATTTTATGAATTTGCTATAAAATTCAAATATAGCTACGAATGATAAATTTACTGAAAGTATAAATAAGAATGGTAAATATAGTGAATATTTGATGTGTCGTGTAAATTTTTTAAAAATATTAATCACATTTACCGAGTAAAAATAGCCACTTGGAGAGATTGCAGTAACGATTTCTTTTTAGTGATATATGATAATTCAAGGTCCATTTCGAAGACAGTTTTCTCTTGTTTCCATCAGAGATATTTGGAATAATAAGAAATTCACTATTTTGCCGCTGTAACATTTCAGCACTTTAGGGGTCGCATGATTTGAATACAAATTATGGTAGGATTAGTTATCCTGTTATTATTTGTTATTGGTTATTTAGTACGTTGTATTAATCCTGAGATTGTTAATTTTATTGTTTTATCCTGGGATAACTTATCTTGGAATTACTATTTCACAATTTCAGAGGTGTAAGTTATTTTGTTACTATTTTTAATTCTGAAATAACTTATCCTAGGGTTAATAATCAATCAAAAGATAATGCGATTATTTTTGTATTTGCACACATTGATTTAAAAAGTGCTAATTTTGCAAGTTTATAGTAATCTTCGATAGATGATTCATTTTAAACAACGCTCAAGTCTTACATGTATACACCACATTACGGACAACCATCGCTAATGTATACACTACAAAGGAAATTTTCATGCATCCATATACGACAATTTGGTAACCAAATACTCATAATTTGGACCACAATATCACAAATTTGAATCTAACTATAGTCTACGTGCTCAGTTGGATTTCTCTCTTTCCTTTTAATTATGTCCCCAAAAAAAAAAACTTTTACATCATAGATCGATTCTAATGGTCTAGTTTTTTTCACAATAATAGAATTTATAAACTTCTTCTAGAACTTTGCTCGCTTAAACCAAACTTATATGGTGCCAAAAAAAGGAAAAAAAGAAAAAGAAAAAGAAAGAAACAAACTCTTGTTTCTTGTTATGATTAATATATAGTAGCTTTCGTCTGTTGTAGATGAAAGAGATAGCCATCTATTTCAAGGAAGGTTAGCCCCACAATGTTTGTGTTTAATTTTGCAAAACACGGTGCATAAAAGTGCAAAACGAGAGCGAAGAGGGACCATTAATGAGAGACTGCAGTAATTCTCAAAATTTTAGGATAATTCACTGAGAGATTTCTGGCCATACAACTTCTTTTTTATTTTCTTTTCTTTTATTTTTATGCAGCCAAAAAGCAGGTGGCTATACGTTTCTCATGTTGTCATGCATGATGTATATTTAACGCTACAAGTTACTAGGAGTATCAGTTACGGTAATATTTAGAAGGATTTAAGCTACATATATTTGACATATTGGCAGTACATGTAAACGTTTTATAAAGTCTATTTCTTTTTTAAATTAACGATCTTGTAATTAATAATGAATAGTTATATGTTGTTGAAGGTGCGGGGGTGGGGGGAGGGGTCCAATCCATTGAATTATTCGACTATTGATGCAAAAGATTTATAGTACCTGGAACGACTTTTATGAGCTCTCTCAATAGTGACCGACTTTATTTAATTAGTTGTATTATTAATGGCTTAGCTGTTAGTTGTCTAAATCTACATTGAATAAAATCTCTTAAAAGTAAATCATTAGTCCGCCTTAGGTATTCTTTTAAGTTTGTGTACGGGAAAGGAAATGTAGGGACATGTAGGAGGCTAAAAAGTTGTAATGCAGTAGCACTAGCGAGTTAGTGCAACAACTCAGTGTTTTTGTTTTTTTTTGCTGTTTTTTGTTTTTTAACATAAGATCTTTTGAAGCCAGAATTAATTTTCCTTGACACCTAATATCATGCCAGAAAAGAATCGTTGAATAATCATAGGGTAAACGGAAAATCCTAAGCAAACCTTCTACGATATGTTCTATTTTTCCATAGAAGTATATTCGTTCAAAAAGGCTCCAACATTATGAGTTCGAAGTATGTAGTGAATTAGAAAATCCATTAAAATATATATAAATATTTAGTTGTGAACCAGTAAACAAAATGAGCCATAAGTTTAGTAATAAGTTCAGAACCTATAAATTTTCTATTATTAGGAAATCAATTTTAGTTGATAGTGAAACTCTTACTTTGTCGATACACAAAGCTTGAACTCTTTCTTGAAAGGCTGTAGAAATCAGAAAATGATTGTCCTGTATACCTAATAAAACGAGAATATCTTATCATAATTATCAAGCATAGTAATTGAGTAATTTCTATAACCCCTATAATCTCACAAGTAAAATTTGGCGAAGATAATATATACATAGCCTTTACCCTTCCTGAAAAGAAAAAAAAGAAGAAGTAAAAATACGAGTTGAGCTTCTAGATGTAGTCACTCTATTGGAGGTACAAAAAGTGAAGAATTTGTTTTCTTGTCCCAGCTGTAGCAGCAAAATACGAGTTGATCTTCTAGATCTTGCTTCTAGAGTGATAAGGGAAAATAAAGGTTAGTCGACATGTTCTGTAACTTCCCTTGTCAATAATACAGGCAACGCTCAAGATCCATAAACGTTTTAATCATGTATAGATGTAACGTCTATTTAACTACGCATGTTTCTTAGTTATTACTCCATCCGTTTACTTTTACTTGTCACGTTTTGATTTTTCATGCCCCTTAAAAAATAATAAATTAAGTGCATAATTTACCATGATACCCATATTAATTAATGCATATTTTATTTGATTTGAGAAAATAATTTGAAATGAGTAATAAATATTGTAGGTATAACAGGGAAAAAAAATTGTCTTCTATTAATATGCGTAAAGTGACAAGTAAAAATAAAAATTTATTTTTAATATACATACTAAGTAAAAGTTAACGGAGAGTAATTTGTATTACCAAATATAATTAGGTTCTAGACCTAATATCTGTTTATGCTTTGGATTTGGACTGAGTTCTCATTATGAACTGGCAAAATAGATAAGGTTGTCGAACAATAAAGACTGCCCAATATTCAACTTCGCAAAAGAAGCACTAGCCTATACTACCAGCATAACTTGCTCATTCTTTCTCTCTGCACTGCCCCAAATGCCAGTCTTCTAAAACTTCATGATATTCAATTCAATAACCCAGGAAATTCTTACCTCAAATAGTAAGCTATTCACACAGTCGCGAAACGAAAATTTTTAACAAGGGGATTCAAAAATATAAAAAAATAAACACATGAAAAATTAAGGGGTTTCAACATCTAATATATATACATAAAAAATAATCTTGACCTTATATATGTAGTATAATTTTTCGGTGAAAGAGATTAAGATGAACCTGCACCACCTAGAAATTTAATTAGAACAAGTTCTGAAAAACTTTCTAGGTGGTTTTTAAGAAAATTCCACAAACATATGAGCCCTTAAAAACTATCATCATGTTTCAAAGTAGGGACATGGAGGTGAATCGTAGGTGCTATTGCAGGGTGATTTACACAAAATAGGATTTTTCGTGTCACCGAATAGATTTTAACCCCGTTAAGAAAAGTCTTGGGAAAATAACCTCCTCATCAAAATTTGGAAGCACGCTCTTGGCGATAGCCAGGTTCTAATCGTCAGAATTTTTTAGTATTTGTGGCTGAAAAATTCTGGCGATCTTGCACAGACAAAAAATATGCGGGGGCTAATAAATCAACATATTCTTTACCAGGGACAAATTGCGCAATTTCATGGTTATTGTCAGTGACGGAGCCAAAATTTTAACCAAGGAATATTAAAATATAAAAAATTAGATACACCGACAAGTCAAGAGGATCAACGTATAGTAAATATATATAAATAAAAAAAAAATCATCTAGCTAATTTTCGGCCACCCCTTGGCTTGGAACGCCCAATTTAAAAGGCCCATCAATCAGGCCTACCATGTTCTTTCATCTCAAATAGAGGGGACATATGCACAAGCATGTATGCGGCACCAAGAGGTCCGGCATTTGAATTCGAGGAAGATTAGATCCAAAATAATCCCCTGACAGCCATTACAACAACAACAACAACAACCCAGTGTAATCTCACTAGTGGGGTCTGGGGAGGGTAGTGTGTACGCAGACCTTACCCCTACCCTGGGATAGAGAGGCTGTTTCCAAATGACCCTCGGCATCCTTCCCTCCAAGAACTCCCCACCTTGCTCTTGGGGTGACTCGAACTCACAACCTCTTGGTTGGAAGTGGAGGGTGCTTACCATCAGAGCAATCCCCTGACAGCCATTGATTTACTCAAACCAAGTACATATTGAAATAATTACTAAAGATCTCACTTTTAATGAGAAAACTTTAGTAGATTACAACGTAAATTTGAATTAATCCAATTTGAATCCAAGTTTTTAATGTGAACGTCATGTATTATTTTAAGAAATTTTAAAATTATAAAGAAAAGAGGCCCACATCTTCCCATGCAAAAATCAAAAAGGCTTGAATAGGTCCCTGCTGTTACAGGCTTAGCTATCTTGACATTTAGAGCCAGATCCTTTTGTGTCCTAGACGGATTCAGACAGCAAGAAACACAAAACTCATAGGAGTTGCAACCGTGACAAGCAAATTGCTCTCTTTTTCCACGGCAGCAGCGAGAATGTGGATCAATGGACAACGCATCAAAGACTTGACCCATATCATCCTGAACTGTAGTTCTACAGGTATATCTTTCTTGAAGACTTACATTCTTCCTGATAGCGGATACTGGAGAAGAAAATTGAAGTATGAAGAAAAGAAATACCAACAAGGACAATGCTATCAATTTGATGGGAGTGATAACAAATGGAGATTTTGACATTTTCGCGTTCAAATTGGAAGTGCCTGCTATGGACTCCCAAGTTGTGTCCAGTCAGGCTCCTTTAAGAAACACACTGAAATAAACCTACAGTTGATAAATATAAATTCAAGAATCATCTTTAGTCGTTATAAAAACAAAAGTGACACTTGTCCCAAGAGGAGACAAAGGACATACACTATTTATATTTATATTTATGAAAAAGAACAAACAATGAACAACGTTGTTTCAGTGTAAACGACTATTAATAAAGATCACGTCAAATTTCAACATTGTCCCAACAGATGTAGCTATGGTTAGTGTGTTTCTTCCTCTTCTTTGTAAATTTCAGTTTGTACCAGGGAAAAGTGAGGTTAGATGTTGCAGAAGCATAACATATGATGGATGGTCTTGATCGGCAAGGAGCTGTCGAAGATATTCAGGCTTCTGTTAATTGGCTTAAATCTAATCGTTCCAACAAGGTACTTGGTAATTCTTTTCTGTTTTGACTTTTGAGCCATTCTTCGTATAACATCCACTATTCTTCAATAGCATAGTCTTTATTCGTCCTCATATATGTTACCTATTTGATTGGCTCAATTGAGGGAAGCTGGAACAAATTAAGAGTATTTTGTTCCTCGAGTAAAGTAAGACGAGATGTCTTGAGCAATCAAAAACACTTTGTTAAATAGTTTGTACAGTCTGTCGCAACTTGATTTAGCTATGCTTGTATATGGCCCACCATCTTAACTCAGAGACTTTTAAACACTAAAATGGCACTCGTCAGTCAACAGCTAAGCAAGTAAGCTACACTTTTGTGCTTAGCAAGCCGTATGACTGGCTCACTTAGTTTGTGAGCTAATTAGGTCAGTAGCAGATCGACGATTATAGTCTCAGGTTTCTATAGAACCTCTGCTTCCAGTCGAACATTGATATATGTGTAAATATTGAGTATAAATAAGGTTATATACATGTTCCAGGACCTGTATTTGAACCTCATAATCGGCAGCATCGAAATTCTAGATCCACGGTTGAACCTCAGATAGGTTTGCTTGCTTTAGAAGGAGGCTGCCGTGTCACAACTGAGGTCTGCTAATTTCTTTTCTCTAAATAATTCAGATAGTACATTCTGATTTTTATGTTGGGATAATTTAGTGTTCATCTTCATTACCTGGCTCAATAACCCAAATTGTGAGATATTCTCAATCGAAGAAATAAGGCTGTCGAGCAGGTTTTAAATCCCAAATCTTCTTCTTCTATAAAATATTTCAATCATAAAATAGTCAACTACAAAGAGAAACTAGCAGCAGCCCATTTAGATCAAATAAAAACATAATGTCATATTGCACAATTAATACAAACCTAAAAGAACAACCCTAATAAATTCAATTAACTCAGTATTTATTTCGATAACATCAATAGAAGCACGTTTAAAATCAAAGAAATTTCCAACTTACTTGTACTGCTGCACTGTTGACCGTGCGAGTTCTGTTCTTTAAGCTACGTCCGAAGCCATAATTCTTTTACTCTGAAAACTGGCGAGAAATGGAGAGGGTGGTTTGGACCGGTGCAAAGCGTTTTTTCTAGAAATGGGTAATTTCGTAAATAACTCAACTTTAAACTCTTCATTTTACCCTTAATTAGAAGATTTTATAATCACACAAATGTCATGGTCCCTTAAGCTTTTACCCCTTAAGCTTTTAAGACTACAAGTTTCAATTTTTTTTTCTTTTTAAACTCTAAACCGAATTAAACTACCTCATCTAAATTGAAACGGAGAGAATATTAGTTTTTTGACACGCGCTCATTACTATCTGTGAGCACCTAATTGTGTGACACTATCTCGATTTATATGGAATAATTTAGATTTTGACAGTCAATATTTTTAAATTTGAATGTAAATTCGAACATAGAATCTTTAAATTCTTTGAATTATTTTTACATATTTATAAACTACATAAAAGTATTATAATTCACAAAATTAACATTCTTTTTTTTGTAGGAATTTTACTAATTATGTAACGCCCCGATTTGTCGTTTTGAGAATTAACGTCCCCTTCAGCAGCTTAAGGTCCCGAACAGCTTTGTAATGTGCATTATGAATTACGTGTATGGTCGAGTTTGATTTTCGGATGATACGGGACTAAATTGAATGAACAATTATTATTTTTGAAGCTTAAATGAAAAGAGTTGACTGGAGTTTGACTTTTGAGCAAACGACTCCTGAATGAAATTTTGATGATGCCAATAGTTTCGTATGGTGATTTTGGACTTAGGAGTGTGTCCGGATATTTATTTGGAAGTCCGTAATTGATTTTGGCTTGAAATGACGAAAGTTGAAAAATGGAAGATTTTTAGAAAGTTTGACTGGGAGTTGACTTCATTGATATCGGGGTCGGAATTCAATTCTGGAAATTGAAGCAGCTCCATTATGTCATTTATGACGTGCATGTAAATTTTGAAGTCATTTCAGATTGATTTGATATGTTTCGGTACAAGATATAGAATTTGGAAAATTTCATAAACTCATAAGTTCGATTCGAGGTGCGATTCGTTGTTTCGGTGTTGTTTGATGTGATTTAAGACTGACTAATTCCATAATATATTTTGAGACTTGTTGGTAAGTTCGGACGTGGTCCCGAGAGGCTCGAGTGAGTTTCAGAGTAGTTTCGGACCATTTCTAGGCCATTTTTAACTGCTTGTTTTTTGCTACAGCAGTGTGCATCGCAGAAATATCTGTTGCATATGGTTGACTTTGGTAGCTTATATCTAGTAATATGTAAGGAATTTGGAGATGATCTAAGAATGAACGTTATAGCCCTTTGAGTTTCGTTTCCAGAAATGTAAACCATGCATCATTTGGACATTTGTACAGAAAGTTATGATTGATTAACTGAAGCCTGGTACTGCAGTTATTTTGCCTGGCAGTGTGCATCGCAGAAATTTATGTTCCACAGGGTTGACTTTGGAAGCTTATATCTCATAATCTATAAGGAATTTGGCAATGATCCAAAAATAAAAGTTGTAGCCCTTTTGTATCTAGTTCCATAACTGTAAACCATTTGGCAATTGGAGTTGGGTAAAAAAGGTTATGGTTGATACACTACAGGCTATCTGGGAAGAGTTTTTGGAAGAGTTTTTGGAAGAATTTGGTGTTTTGAGCATAAGCATGTAATGATTCAAAGGTCCATCTTTAGTTCTAGAGATCGAAATTCAATTTTGAGACTTCCGAGAATTTGATAATAAATTATACGAATGATCTGGAATGTTTGGTCTAATTTTATCAAGTTGCAATTGGGTTTTTAGCGCGAAATATGAGTTAATTGTTTAACGAGCGAAATTGGTATCACATTGAGAAAATGAGCTCCGAATTGAGTTTTGATTGAACAACTAGGTTCGTATTATTATTTGTGACTCTTAGGAACAAGAATTGTCGAATTTCGAGTTCGTATGATGGAGTTAGAGCCTTTTTAGTAAAATATTAAATTGTTGGTGCAAGCGAGTTCTGGTGCGGACCTTTAGTGATGGGAAATGTACTTTTAGTGACGAAAAATAGACTTTTAATGACGGAAAATGGGTTTTTATTGAGCAGATTTATTTTTGTTTAGCTTATTTCAACATTTTTGGAGCTAGGGAACTCAAATTTGGGCGATTTATGAGAGGTTTTTTACCAAATGGATTGGGGTAAGTATTTCCTACTCGGTTTTCATTATATTTCATGATTCCATGATTATTTTCATCTTTTATTAGTGAATCAATTGGAAGAAAATAAGATTTTTGCAAAATCTTTCAAAAACAAATATTTAAGATTTGGAGGTCGATTCGTTATTAGAATTTGATGAATTTGGTATGCTTAAACTCGTATCGGAATGGGTGTTCGGATTTCGTGAAAAATATGTTCGGTTCCTGTCACGACCCAAAATCCACCACCAGCGTCGTGATGGCACCTAGTCTCTAAGACTAGGTAAGCCGATTTTCATTACATTTCGAAGCTATTTTTTTTAATAAACGAAACCAATAACGAAAATAATTATAACAACCTCCCAAGACTGGTTGTACTGAGTCACGAACTCTAACATAATACATGAAATGATCTCAATGATCGAATACTCAATACTGTTTGATTAAACATTAACAGTACAATAAAATGAACAAACTCCAAGGGACTGCGACGACCAAACAACTCTACCTTGAATCCTTGCGATCACACTCTAACTCTGTCCAGGTCTGATACCTCCAATACCTGGCTCTGCACAAAAATGTGCAAAAGTGTAGTATGAGTACACCACGGTCGGTACCCAGTAAGTATCAAGACTAACCTCAGTGGAGTAGAGACGAGGTACAGTCAAGACACTCACTAGTCTAATAACCTGTACAATTAGCAGTATACAATAGTAGTGGAAAATAACTAGCAATGATAACAACAAACTCAACCAGTAATATAACAACAAGGCAATAAGAACATCATAATTATTACTCAGGAGAATAAGGAATACAAGTATAATCAACAAGTCAAGTCCTTTAAATATAAATCCTTCACATATTATTCTTTAAGATAAATATCTTTCGAATATACTTTTTTTGAATAATTATCTTTCAAATATAATTCTTTCCAATAAATATATTTTCAAGTAAAAGTCACAATGTGACACCCCATTTCACAATCATAAAAATTGCGGGTCTTAGCCCACTTTTATATTTTTCACGACACCTCGTGCCCATATTTCTATCACCATCACACCGACAACTCACGTGTCAATAATAAAATCATCATATTTTTCCCCGACACCTCATGTCCATATTATTTTAATAACTGCACGGACGACTCACGTACCAAAATATCAATGTATATAAGATCCGCATGATCAATTTATTTTCAATAAGGTAAGGTTAAAAATCTTTAAATCAAGTAAGAAATCAACAAAAAGATAAGTTTATTTTAGAAATCATTTGAGTGAGAAAAAAATGACATTTCCATTAAAATAAAGCATCAGCTAAACTACTGATTTGGATATAGAATTTATTAAATTAAACATACTAGAAATTTTTCTTTTATTTAAAACAACTCAATCATCAAAAACAAGTACAACCCAAAAATACAAATCCTCAAAGTCTCGTACGAAAAAGTCAAGGTCAACACAATACATCAAGAAATACAAATCACTTAATATTAAGTCAAATAATACATCACGAAAAAAACAAGAATTTACAAATTACGGAAAAAATAAAATAACCAAAGGCAAGTGCATCCATAGAAATATATCAACAAAAGGGTACTCCTGAAATACCGCCTCGTAGTCCCAAAAGTAAATATGCAAGACCGGGGAAATCTCCCGAGGTACCGCCTCGTAGTCCCAAAAGTAAATATGCAGGACAGGGGGAATCTCCCGAGGTACCGCCTCGTAGTCTCAAAAGTAAATATGCAAGACAGGGGGATCTTCCGGAATATCGTTCTGTAGTCCCAAAGTAAATATGCAAGGCAGGGGGATCTTCCGGAATACCGTTCCGTAGTCCTAAAGTAAATATGCAGGGCAGATGGATCTCCCGGAATACCGTTCCGTAGTCCCAAAGTAAATATGATTTCAACAACTGCACATCAAGTGCTCACATATCACAAATAGCTCATCAAGTACTCAAATATTTTAACTTGCCACAGAAATCAACAATACACCATTTTCCACAATAAGAAGCCAATGGCTCGACCATAATGTGCACAAAATCTTAACAAAATATATTTCACATAAATTCAAGGTGGCAATCACACCAAATCATCATATAAAAATAATTTCAACAAACAAGGATCTAGGCATGACAAATAGAGGATTTAATAAGTGCCAATAATTTCCAATTTAATACATAAGAGCATCTAAGGATTTTTAATCAATGAAATTCGCATATATAAATCAAGTACGTACTCGTCATCTCGCGTACATGATTTTCAATTACACAATTTGCACATAAGATTCAATGCCTAAGGGAAAATTCCCTCACTCGAGGTTAAGCAAGACACTTATCTTTTTGAAGTTGGGCCGATATTCCAAAATTGCCTTTTTGCTTGAATTGACCTCCGGACGTCTCCAATCTTTCTTAAGCCTTCCTTACATTACTACGAGGTTCCAAAAATTCTAGCAACTTCAATCTATTTAGAAGCATAACAAAAGTGAACCATAATTAGGAAGATTTTTATGGTTTCAGCTCATTTGAGCATTTTATCAAACACTAGGTTTGCAAATTTGGTTACAAGGTTCTTCTACAAAATTCCCTTAATTCCACAACCCAATCTTTACTTATTTGATCTCAAAAATCTTCCTACAAACCTTGTTGGTACAATCATATATACATAATACTCTTACACCTAAGAATCATACTCTCAATCACCAATCTTTTATCCCAAACTCGAAATTGAAGACTAGGGGTTGAATCTTACCTTTTTGATGAAGATCTTGTGATTATCTTCCTTGATTCTTGAAGATTGGATGATTAGAATGTTAGGTTCCCTCCTTCTCTCTCTAAAATGCTCTTACCTCTCTCTAAAACTGTAACGACCCGACCAGTCATTTTGAGTATTACAACCTTGCTTCCCCCTTTACTAAATTGTACTTTACAGCTATTGTGTGAATTGCCGGGGTAATTAGTTCGGGTCCGGTGAAGTTTTGGAATGAATTAGAACACTTAGTTCCAAGGTTTAAAGCTTAAGTTAAAATAGTGATCGGATGTCGACTTATGTGTAAGCAACCTCAGAATTTAATTTTGATGATTCCAATAGCTCCGTATGGTGATTTTGGACTTAAGAGCGTGTCCGAAAAATTATTTGGAGGTCCGTAGTGGAATTTGGCGTGAATTGCCGAAAGTTGAATTTTTGGAAAGTTTGACCGGGGAGTTGACTTTTTGATATCGGGGTCAGAATCCGATTCTGGAAATTGAAATAGGTCCGTAATGTGAAATGTGATTTGTGTGCAGAATGTGAGGTCAATCAGATGTGATTTGATGCGTTTCGACGTAAGTTATAGAATTTGAAGTTTCAAGGTTGAATGATTTCGGATTGAGGTGTAATTCGTCGTTTCGATGTCGTTAGGTGTGATTTGAGGCCTCGAGTAGGTCCGTATTATGTTATGGGACTTGTTGATATAATTGGTTGAGGTCCCAGGGGCCTCGGGTGAGTTTCAGACGGTTAACAGATCAAATTTGGACTTAAGGAGATGCTGGAACTGTTGCCTACTGGTGTGATCGCACCTGCGAAGATTTTGATCGCAGGTGCGAAGCCGCATGTGTGTGAAATAAGCCGCAGAAGCGGCCAAGACTGGGACTGGGCAGTGCTCGCAGGTGTGAGGAATTTGCCGCATCTGCGAGGCCGCAGGTGCGAAGGGGAATGCGCATCTGCGAAGCCCGCAGATGCGAGAATATCGCCGTAGATGCGAGTTTTTAGAGGGCCGGTTGTTTTCCACAGGCGCGCATTTTTGTCCACAAATGCGGACACGCAGGTGCGAGCCCAGGCACCGCAGGTGCGGAAACGCCTAGGCAGTGTTTAAAAACGAGGGTTCCGAGAATTTTTCTCATTTTGGACATTTTGGAGTTCGGTTTGGGCAATTTTGGAGAGGAAAGTTTCCACACAACTTGGGGTAAGTGTTCTTAACTCCCTTGTGATTATATTCCATGAATTTATATTCATTTTTGGTGTAAGATTATTGAATCTTCAAGAGAAATAGAAGGAAGTTTCTATAATGTCACAAAACGAACTTTTCAAGTTTGAATACCGATTTGGAGTCGGATTTGAGTGAAATTAGTATGGTTGAACTTGTAATTGGATGGGTTGTCGTATTTTGTGAGTTTCGTCGGATTTCGAGACGTGGGCCCCATGAGTGATTTTTGGGGCGTAATTTCGGATTTTGTAAAAATATTAGTATTTGGATATGGAATTAATTTCTATAAATTTTGTGGGCTGAATCAAATTAATTGTGAGTAGATTCGAGCCGTTTGGAAGTTGATACGCATATAATGGGATTTCTGGAGCATTGTTTAGCTTGCTCGACATTGGATTCAGCTTGTTCGAGGTAAGTAACTCTTCTAATCTTAGAGTTGAGGGTATGAACCCTGAATATATATAGTTTGTGAATTGTTGGGAGGTGACGCACATGCTAGGTGACGGGCGTGTGGGCTTGCACTATAAAAATTGTGACATAATTGTTTTTATGGAATTTTATAGTTAAATAATCTTGGTATTTTCCATGCGGTTTTATGTGTCAAAGAAATTGAGCTGAAAAATATATTAAAAATCATGTTGAGGCTGTGTGCCAGTATTATTGGGACCCATAGAGGTCATATTGCTGTGAATTGTTGTGTTAAATTGAAAATTCATATTCAGTCATATTCATTTCATTGCATATCATAACTCAGTTTTATGACTCTCTTTTGATGCATATAAATGTTTTGGGCCGAATGCCCTGTTTTACTGAAATGCCCGAGTGGCTTGATTTGTGAGGATGAGTGTGGATCGGGGCTGCCCGCCTGCAGCATACTTTATGACTGAGTGAGGCCGAGGGCCTGATTTGTGAGGATGATTATGGATCGGGGCTGCCCGCCTGCAGCATACTTTATGACTGAGTGAGGCCGAGGGCCTGATTTGTGAGGATGATTATGGATCGGGGCTGCCCGCCTGCAGCATACTTTATGACTGAGTGAGGCCGAGGGCCTGATTTGTGAGGATGATTATGGATCGGGGCTGCCCGCCTGCAGCATACTTTATGACTGAGTGAGGCCGAGGGCCTGATTTGTGAGGATGATTATGGATCGGGGCTGCCCGCCTGCAGCATACTTTATGACTGAGTGAGGCCGAGGGCCTGATTTGTGAGGATGATTATGGATCGGGGCTGCCCGCCTGCAGCATACTTTATGACTGAGTGAGGCCGAGGGCCTGATTTGTGAGGATGATTATGGATCGGGGCTGCCCGCCTGCAGCATACTTTATGACTGAGTGAGGCCGAGGGCCTGATTTGTGAGGATGATTATGGATCGGGGCTGCCCGCCTGCAGCATACTTTATGACTGAGTGAGGCCGAGGGCCTGATTTGTGAGGATGATTATGGATCGGGGCTGCCCGCCTGCAGCATACTTTATGACTGAGTGAGGCCGAGGGCCTGATTTGTGAGGATGATTATGGATCGGGGCTGCCCGCCTGCAGCATACTTTATGACTGAGTGAGGCCGAGGGCCTGATTTGTGAGGATGATTATGGATCGGGGCTGCCCGCCTGCAGCATACTTTATGACTGAGTGAGGCCGAGGGCCTGATTTGTGAGGATGATTATGGATCGGGGCTGCCCGCCTGCAGCATACTTTATGACTGAGTGAGGCCGAGGGCCTGATTTGTGAGGATGATTATGGATCGGGGCTGCCCGCCTGCAGCATACTTTATGACTGAGTGAGGCCGAGGGCCTGATTTGTGAGGATGATTATGGATCGGGGCTGCCCGCCTGCAGCATACTTTATGACTGAGTGAGGCCGAGGGCCTGATTTGTGAGGATGATTATGGATCGGGGCTGCCCGCCTGCAGCATACTTTATGACTGAGTGAGGCCGAGGGCCTGATTTGTGAGGATGATTATGGATCGGGGCTGCCCGCCTGCAGCATACTTTATGACTGAGTGAGGCCGAGGGCCTGATTTGTGAGGATGATTATGGATCGGGGCTGCCCGCCTGCAGCATACTTTATGACTGAGTGAGGCCGAGGGCCTGATTTGTGAGGATGATTATGGATCGGGGCTGCCCGCCTGCAACATACTTTATTATTATCGCACGTGAGTTGTCCGTGCAGATTATAGCGCTTGGGCTGAAAGAGCCCCTCCGGAGTCTGTACACACCCCCAGTGAGCGCAAGTACCTACTGAGTACGAGCGCCGAGTGCCGAGTGCTGAGTGACTGGGAGCCATGAGTGATTGTGAGGTATGCCCGAGTGGCAAGAGTGACTGTGAGGTTGCCCGAGGGGCTGTATATGAGTGATGTTCTGCCTGAGGGGCTGTTTATGATTTTTATCACTGAATTGCATCGCATTGGCATGCACACATGACATACAAGCATAGAGATGTATTTTTCCTCATACTATACAACATCACATCATTCATGATTTCTCACATATTTTTGACAGATGGGCATAGTGATGCATTTATTTTACACGGGTTATCCGGAAAGAAAATAAAACATCTTATTTATTATTGACAAGAGTTTGGGAGAAATGTATTGTTTTCAAACTATTTATATTATTGGAAACTTCGGCAAACGATTTGAGTTTTCACTGAGATATTTGAAAGGAAGAACTATAATTTTTGAAATCTTTATTTGGCTGAGTATTTTATCCCTGAGTTATTTCTGGTATTATTTGCTTTATGTTGTTATGGATTATTGTGGACTATTAGTTTTGGACTCGACTTGTTGGAAGCTCGTCACTACTTTCAACCTACGGCTAGGTTTGTTACTTACTCAGTACATGGGGTCGGTTGTACTGATACTACACTTCTGCACATTGCGTGCAGATGTTGGCTGCTGTGGTTGCTGTGCTCGATGGTTGCGGGACTTGAAGATGTACCTG
>AWOL01S0001255.1:94548-108546 GCA_000715115.1 Nicotiana otophora | reverse complement strand
GGGGGGGGGGGGATAATGTAACGACCCGACTTGTCATTTTGAGAATTGACGTTCCCTCAGCAGCTTAAGGTCCCGAACAACTTTGTAATGTGTATTATGACTTGCGTGTATGGCCGAGTTTGGTTTTCAAATGATGCGGGACTAAATTGAAAGAACAATTCTTATTTTTTGAAACTTAAATGAAAAGAGTTGACCGAAGTCTGAATTTTGAGCAAACGACTCCAGAATGAAATTTTGATGATGTCAATAGTTTTGCATGATGACTTTTGACTTAGGAGTGTGTCTGAATATTTATTTGGAAGTCCGTAATTAATTTTGGATTGAAATGGCGAAAGCTGGAAAATGGAGGATTTTTAGAACGTTTGACTGGGAGTTGACTTTATTGATATGGAGGGAATTCAATTATGGAAATTGAAACATCTCCATTATGTCATTTATGAATTGCATGCAAAATTTGAAGTCATTCCGGATTGATTTGATATGTTTTGGCACAATATATAGAATTTGGAAAATTTCATAAACTCATAAGTTCGATTCGAGGTGCGATTCGTTGTTACGGTGTTGTTTGATGTAATATGAATGTGTCAACTAAGTCCGTAATATGTTTTGAGACTTACTGGTATGTTCGGACGGGGTCTCGAAGGGCTCGGGTCAGTTTCGGAGTGGTTTCAGACCATTTATAGGCCATTTTTAACTGTTGGATTTTGGCTACAGCAATGTGCATAAATATCTGTTGCATATGGCTGATTTTGGAAGCTTATATCTCGTAAATTATAAGGAATTTGGAGATTATCCAAACATAAAAGTTGTATCCCTTTGAGTTTAGTTTCTAGAAATGTAAACCATTCATTATTTGAACATTTGTACAGAAAGTTATGATCGATTAACTGAAGCCCGGTACTGCAGTTGCTTTGCCTGACAGTGTGCATCGCAGAAATTTCTGTTGCACATAGCTGACTTTGGATGCTTATATCTCGTAATCGATAAGGATTTTGACGATGATCCAAAAATTAAAGTTGTAGCCCTTTGTAGCTAGGTGTCATAACTTCAAACCATTTGGCAGTTGGAGTTGGGGATAAAATGTTATGGTTAATACACTACAAAATATTTTTGGAAGAGTTTGGTGTTTTGAGCATAAGCATGTAATGATCCAAAGGTCCATTTTTAGTTCTAGAGATCGAAATTTGATTTCGAGACTTCAGAGAGTTTGATAATGAATTATAGGAATGATCTGAAATGTTTGGTCTAATTTGATCAAGTCACGATTGGGGTTTTAGCACGAAACATGAGTTAATTGTTTAACGGGGGAAATTGGTATCGTATTGAGCAAATGAGTTCCAAATTGAGTTTTGATTGAACGAGTAGGTTCATTTTATTATTTGTGACTCATAGGAACAAGAATTGTTGAACTCCGAGTTCGTATGATGTAGTTAGAACCATTTTAGTGAAATATTAAATTGCCGGTGCAAGCAGGTTCTGGTGAGGACCTTTAGTGACAGGAAATGTTCTTTTAGTGACGGAAAATGGACTTTTAGTGACAGGAAATGGGTTTTAATTGAGCAGATGTCATGACCCAAATCTCCCTCCGTAGGATGTCGTGATGGCACCTAGTCTTAGGGACTAGGTAAGCTTAACATTTACTGAAATAATAACAATATTAATTAACGACTGACAAATGCGGAGTAGAAATCTCTATACAATACTTACAATCCCAAAACCGGTAGTACAAGTCATAAGCTCTACCGAGTTACTAGAAAGCCTACAAGTATAATCATTTTGGAGTAGAGATAAAACATTGCAAGTACAATATCAGAAGGTGACTCTGAAGCCTGCGGACGCAGCAACCGGTTTACCTTGAGTCTCCACAGCAAGATCCGTACAGCTAGCTAGCGGTCAAAATGACTCCAAATTACCTGGCTCTGCACAAAAATGTGCAGATGTGTAGTATGAGTGCACCACAGTCAGTACCAAGTAAGTATCAAGATGAACCTCGGTAGAGTAGTGACGAGGTTTAGTCAAGACACTCACTAGTCTAATAACCTGTGCAATATAGTAATATACAATAGCATTGAAAAATAACTAGCAGTGATAGCAATAGAAAAAGCAACCAGTGATGTAAACAACAAGGCAACAAGAACATTCTATCATATTCTGTCGGGTTCCGTGAGGTGGGCCCCGCATTAACTTTTGCCCAAGATTATTTTTCGTAGCTTAACCCAGGTAGAACCTTTTTGCCTAAGGGATCCAGCTCATAGTTCCGGATAGAAGTACTCTTCGCCTAGGCTTGTTTTCGTAGCTTAACCCAGGTAGAACCTTTTCGCCTAGGGGGATCCAGATCATAGTTCCGGGTAGAAGTACTCTTCGCTCAGGTTATTTTACGTAGCTTAACCCAGGTAGAACCTTTTCTCCAAGGGGCATCCAGCTCATAGTTCCGGGTAGACGTCTCTTCGCTCAGGCTGTTTTTCATAGCTTAACCCAGGTAGAATATTTTCATCGAGGGGGATCCAGCTCATAGTTCCGGGTAGAAGTACTCTTCGCTCAGGTTGTTTTACGTAGCTTAACCTAGGTAGAATCTTTTCGCCTAGGGGGATCCAGATCATAGTTCCGGGTAGAAGTACTCTTCGCTCAGGTTATTTTACGTAGCTTAACCCAGGTAGAACCTTTTCGCCTAGGAGGATCACGCTCATAGTTTCGGGTAGAAGTACTCTTCACTCAGGTTGTTTTACGTAGCTTAACCTAGGTAGAATCTTTTCGCCTAGGGGGATCCAGATCATAGTTCCGGGTAGAAGTACTCTTCGCTTAGGTTGTTTTACGTAGCTTAACCCAGGTAGAACCTTTTCGCCTAGGAGGATCACGCTCATAGTTTCGGGTAGAAGTACTCTTCACTCAGGTTGTTTTACGTAGCTTAACCCAAGTAGAATCTTTTCACCTAGGGGGATCCAGCTCATAGTTCCAGGTAGAAGTACTCTTCGCTTAGGTTATTTTACGTAGCTTAACCCAGGTAGAATATTTTTGCCTAGGAGGATCCAACTTATAGTTCCGGGTAGAAGTACTCTTCGCTCAGGTTGTTTTACGTAGCTTAACTCATGTAGAAACTTTCGCCTAGGGGGATCCGGCTCATATTCCGGGTAGAAGTACTCTTCGCCCAGGCTCGCTTTTCGCAATTTAACCAACGTAGAACCTTTTCGCCCAGGGGATTCATTTTCATTTCAGTAATACAGGGCACCAACCCCTAGTTACATTTCTTTTCCGTAACACATGGTGACATCCCCCGGTTACATTTCCTTTTAGTAATACAAGACGTCATCCCATGATTATATTCTTTTCAGTAATACAGGGTACCAACCCCTGATTACATTCTTTTTCCGTAATACATGGTACCAACCCCTAGTTACATTTCCTTACCAGTATCAGGGTACACCAATCCCTAGTTGCTTTTTCAACATAGGGTACACCATTTCCGACCTTTTATTGCTTTCAATAAAGAAGTAGTTTAGAATTTTGTTACAATAACTCACGAAATTTTCCTAGTGCAAACTGGGGTAGAAAAATTTCGTTCGTTTGTTTGTTTTGGTGTCTGAGTAGGTTTTACCTCGAGGCATAGGATTCGAGATGACCAAAAGGAGAAGTCTCACTTCAGAATAAAAGAAAAGAAAAAATAGGTGAATCCAAAATGCAAAAGTAGTTGAAAAGATGTGGAATGCTCAAGACATGACTGAAGCCAGGAGCATTGGAGTCCCGTTTTGATTAGAAGAAGCTATAGAACAATGAACTAGCACCTACAGCTAGCGAGCATCAAGGTTTAGATCAGAGTCTGCATGAAGAACCAGTCAAGACTCAAGATCAAGTTTCAAAAGACTCATAGATAGGAATCTTGTAACTCATAGCTCATAGGCTTGTTTAGTTTCTTTTGTATTTTGATATAATAGCAGGAACTCAGACCGTAGCCTCGACGGATCCTCACTCGACTCCTCAACTCACCATTCCACCATTTTTCTTGAACTATACGTGATCTGATTCTCCTATAACTCGGGATATGTAGGCTGTCCAAAACCAGGACGGGGTTGCACCTTATCTTTTATTTCTTTTCCTTTTGAATAATGGTTTGGTAAAAAATTAGTCACATGGCTCACCTACTCTTTGCGTGAAAATTCTTCATGTTTCCAAGCAAAGAGGGGCAGCCGTGAGCACCTAATATTTGACTATATTTGAATTTTTATCACCTTCTACTATGTAAATATTTTTAGACATTTAATATATATTTTTTAGTTTTGTTACACTTTTTTTATATAGGGTAAACATTAAAAATATTTTAAAAAGGTCAATTATTACTATTAGTATTGTTTTTATTTTTTAATCTTTATTGTAAAATAAAATAAATTATAAAACTGAAAAAATTAAATATTTTTTTAAATTTTTGGATGGGAATAAAATAATAGGAAAATTAAAAGTATGGAATTAAAAATTAAAAGTAAAAGTAGGTGGAAATTGTTTAATAAAAAAGTAAAAGAAAGTGGAAAATTAAAAAAATTAAAATAAAATAATGTGAAAATTTTAAAAATGAAAAGTAAAAGAAAGTTGGAATTAAATAATAAAGTAAAGGTAGCTTAAAATTTTAAAAAATAAAAGTAAAATAAGTGGAAAATAAAAAAAAATAAAAGTAAAATAAGTGGGAAATAATAAAGGAAAATTAAAAAAAAAGGTGGGAATTTAAATATAATAAAAGTAAAAGATGGGAAATTTAAAAATAAAAGTAAAGGAAAGTGGAGAATTATATTTTTTTAAAAAATAAGAAAAATGGGAAGTGAGAATTCTTTTTAATTAAAAAATAATAAAACAAAAATCTGAAACAATTCCGAATTTGTTTTCTATAAATAGAAGAGAAATGTGTGGAGAAAGAGAAAAAAAGAAGGGAGGAGAGAATTGGGAGAAATTGTTTTTCTTCTTCTACGCTAAGGGAATTTCTACTCGTGTCATGCTTTCTTCGTCTTTCTTTCGAAAAGTCCGGCAAGTCATCACCCAAAACCCAACAAAAAATACTTCAAAATATTCATTTTCACACGCCAAACAGTGGAGTCAATTGTCAAGGTCGAGAATTCCGTTGGAGCTCCGTTCACTAGCTTTGATGTTCTTCTTCGCTTATGCTTGTTCGGCGTTCGTCTGAGTTATTGTACCTGTTCTTGAAGATTCATTTAATTAAAAATTTTGCATTAAAGGTTTATTCTTTCCTCTGTTCTTTTTATCTTATTTCATGTGATTTTATTTATTTGCCTTTAAATTTTATAAATAATAATGTAAATTGGTCCTTAAAAGTTATATGCTTAATTATGTTTCTAGAAATATGGTATTCAAGCTTGCTTTAAAGTTGAGAAGATTTGGACCCTAATAAGTTTGGGCTTCAGTTGTTGGGCTATAGGGTATTGGTGTATGATAGTTTATTTATTTAAATATCTAAAATCATACACTTCTTCCACAAGTAATTCCATAATTTATGACCTTACAATAATCTCAAAGTTTTGGAAGAATAATGAACATTGTTAGAGTGCTTTAGGCACGCTTTTAATTAGTTTATCACGATTATGTATACCTTCGCATAGCATAATTGTGATTTTCAAAATTAAATCCGAAGTATGTGTAAACGCAACTTTGGTCAAAACAATCTTAATATAATAAAATGTTATTAATTGTGTACACGTACGCGTGACATGATTTTGGCACAATAAACAAAATGGATTCACACATGTGATTCGTTTCAAAGATAATTTTATATTTTAATAATTAAAAGCGGATAGATAAAGCATGAAAATAATAAATCACAGTTTATCCAAAATTAATTCAAGCCAAATGTAGTCAATTAAGCGACCGTGCTATAATCACGGGACTCGGAGAATGCCTTACACCTTCTTCCCAGTCAACAGAATTCCTTACCCGGACTTTATTTTCGTAGACCAATAACAATAGAGTTAAACCTTCCTTTGACTAGGGATTCAAATAAAAGGTGACTTGGAACACCCAAAAAAATTAATTTCAAGTGGCGACTCTGTAAATAAAATAATCCCTATACAAATTTGTCACTTTAATTGGAAAAACTCTTTAACCCACAACAGGTTATAATACATATCTTTTTAAGGGGTATAAAAGGGGTTTGACAACTCTAGTGACTCTGCTGGGGACAACCAGAATTCGAGCTTGTACATGTTGACTTTTATTTGGCTTTATTAATTTTATATATACTGTGTTTTTTTTCGGGCCTATTGTGCTACTTGTTTGCTTTTTACCACTTTGAAAATTTTCAAATGTACATTATAAATTGTCTTCTCACGCACCCCCCTCTAAGTCTTCTTGAATTTAAATTGGGCATTTGCTTGACATACCCCACTTTATTTGAGATAGCCGAGGTACTTGTCACCCGGTGAAAGATTTTAGTCACACATATTTTAGGCGGGGAGCACCACCAGCTAAGCCGGAAAGCAATGCCACCGGTACGCTGACTCTCCTCGGCTCGAGTTGTCCGCTTGAGTAAGCCAGTCTAGATACCTTCTCCACCAGGATTTAAACCTAGAAGAACAAACATCTTGCCTGATATCCCTAGTAGATTCGCTTTATTTGCATCCCATGCATTTGACTTAGCGAAACGCGATACAAGGGCCGGGTTCGTATAAGACAAGTATCCTCTTTGAGACCATTATATTCACTTATGTGCTACTTGCTGCATCATTTGAAAGTCTTGCTTGCATTGTTGACCGGCTTTAGAAAATTAGTTGAGCGGAATTATATACAAAAAATAAATATCAGGTTCAATTTGACCGGCTTTACTAAAGATTTGTTTTAGTAGTCTGGCGTGAGGTGTAAAGATTAATTTTCATAAAAATCAAAAGAGAATATAGTCGGTTTGACCGAACTACGCGGGTCTGATTCTCACCAGATGTGTGATACATAGGCAAACCTCATCGCTTCCGGCCCCAATTTTCCAAAATCCAAAACAATTTCATTTAATTCCTTCTTTAGAAATCTTTCCTTAGAAAATTTCAAATAAATAAAAAAAATATTTTCTTTATTTTTAGAAGTCTTTCATTCGAAAAAGAAAACCAAATCAAAATCCAAAAGTATATTTTTTTTTCCTTCTTTAGAAGTCTTTCTTCGGAAAAAATAAAATAAAAATCAGAATCCAAAAAAAAATATTTTCTTTCTTTCGAAAATTACCAAAAACAAAAACATAAAAAAAATATATTAAAAACAAAAGTCAAAATCCAAAAATTTTGTTTATTCTTAAAGAAGTTTTCCTTTCAAAAATTTCCCCCCCAAAAAAAGAATCAAAAATCAAAATTCAAAACTTTTTTCCTTGTTAGAAGTTTTTGTGGTCTGTTTTGTATATGAGTAAAAAAAAGAGTTAGTTTATTTACTATTCCTGATTTTCTCCTGAACTACATAATGATCTGATTCATGCAGCGACATGATACGTAGGCAACCCCCAAAAGGTTCGATCAAAATATTTTTCAACGATTCTAAGATGAGGGATCAAAATGAGGCGTGAGTGAAAAGAAAACAAAATGGCGATAATGTTAGGAGCGTGGCATATTACGTGTGATTCATATCTATAAAATACCTAATCCTAACACGTTTGTTGTCTCTTATATAGTAAGCTTAAGGTGGTTGATTTGTGGTAAAACTGGCAACACATTATTACTTCACCAGATCAAAGGGAACGGTAGTAAGGGATACAGTGATGAAATCGAGTTGGTCAGTAACAATCCCCAGGGTCCGTCAATTAAGCAAGAGTCGGAGGAAGTAAGAAATTTGAGACAACAACTGTCTGATGTATATCAAGCTTAGGCTTTCGGTCAGCCTCTACCCCAGGGTCCCTCAGAGGGAACTTCCACCATACCCCGGGCTACTCAACCACCACTCCATGCAGTGAGCGATCACATTCTACCACCAGGGTATGTGCCAAACTACACCATCCATGTTTCCCCTGGTACCTCTAATATGTGACCTCTGGTCGCACCAGTCAAGAACACCCCTCTCGTCGTGTCTGGCGCACCGGTATATACAATCTCGCCACCACCTCCTGCGACGAGGCCAAACAACGAGCCACTACCTCAGGCTTATGATGGCCAATACGACTCTCCAAATATGGATTTTAGGGTCTCGGCTCCATACTCCTCACTACGAGTCACCAATGGAAAATGAAAAGCCTGCCAAGACAGGTGAGCCAGATGAGATGGCCAGAAAAATAAAAAGTCTTGAACAAAACATAAAGAACATACAAGGACTAGGTGGTCAAAAAAGTGTTTCGTTCAGTGATCTATGCATGTTCCCTCACATCCATTTGCCACCAGGGTTCAAGACCCCAAAATGTGAGAAGTATGATGGACACGGCGACCCTATCGCCCACTTGGAAAGGTATTGCAACCAGCTAAGAAGTGCAGGTAGAAAAAAAGAATTATTGATGGCTTATTTTAGGGAAAGTCTTGTGGGGGTAGCCTCTGAATTGTTCATTGACCAAGATATCTCTCACTACATGTCTGGGACGACATGGCCCAGGCCTTCGTCAAACAATTCCAGTACAACATTAATATTGCACCAGATCGCAATTCCCTATCCAATATGAAGAAAAAGCCGACGAAAGCTTTAGGAAGTATGCCATCAAGTGGAGGGAGCAAACGGCTAGAGTTAAGCCACCCATGGATAATCATGAGTTGATCACTATTTTTCTAGAGGATCAAGAGCCTGATTATTTCCTGAACATGATGTCTGCTATGGGTAGACCATTCGATGAGGCTATAAAGATTGGGGAGATGGTCAAAAATGGTATGAAAACAGGTCGAATCTTGAGTCAAGCTTCTTTTAAGGCCGCATCACAGACCGTTCAGAATAGTTCAGGGGGTTTGATGAACAAAAACAGGAGAGAAGAGAGAGCCATGATGGCTTCCAGCTCGAGGGGGACCCGCATGACATTCAACCAATCATATATGCTTCATGAGGTCCCACAAAACTATTATCACCATCAAGATGCTCCTTATGTCATGGCATCGTATCCCTATGTAGGATGAACGCGCAATCTTACACGCGGCCACAACATTATACACAAAACCGAGCTCCACCTTCCAAAAATACCCGTCCCTACCAAGCTCCATATAATCCCCAACCAAATGTTCCCCAATACAATATTCGCCCAAGGGAGCCCCTAGAAGGAATCAGTTCACCCCTATTGGTGAATCATACTCTAGCTTGTTCAAAACGCTAGTCAGGCTAGGCCTGCTGCAGCCAGCGGCCCTGAACCGGCCAAACCCCGAGTCCCCTTCACACCGAGCTGATGCTAGATGTGAATACCACTCTGGAGTAGTGGTACATGATACTGAAGATTGTTGGACTCTCAAAAGAGCAGTGGAAGACCTCATCGAGGTCACGATAATAGTTCTTCAGGACGAGAAGGCTCATGATGTGACAAACAATCCCTTGCCTGCTCACAACACTGGGCCAGTAGTCGGAATGATTTGTGAAAATAAGGAATTTGATCCGGCACTGAAGGCCATTGCAGTCATTGCTGAGACAGAAGAAAATCCAAAAACGGTCGCCAAACTTGAAAGTTCCCTATCAGACGAAGGTCTCAGTAGCCGGTCTTGCTATCCTTTCTGTGTTCGGATTATCTCAGGGTGTGATCCGGATGTTTAACTTTGTTGTCTTACTTTCCGATGTAAACCTTTCTATCTTTAAAATTAAAAAAAAAATCAATGTCTAGGAATGTCTCTTTTCTTAATCTTGTCACTTTTCTTATTCTCTTTTCAGTTATGTTAAATGCAGATTTTAATGACATAACATATTTGCGGAGTTCATGCCCAGATCCTAAAATACTGTCAGACTTTGAAATAAAGACTCAAGAGTCAGAATACAATGAAGATAAGTTTAAGGAAATAAAACAAAGAATCAGAACAACTAGGGGAAAATTGGCTCCAGATTGGAAAGGTCCATACATTGTAACGAGAGTACTACCAAAAGAGAGCGTTGTACCGGGGAAACATCGAAGGAAATATCCATGAAACAACTCTCAACACAAGTGTAGTCAAAATGTACTATCTTTGATCCTTTATATAACATTAATGTTCTCCGGTTGGGATGAAGAAGGCTTTTTTTCTCGCTATCCAAGTACTATCAACCCTTTGCAAACCCTTTGAGCCGGTTCACTTTTGTTTGATTATTCTCTTTGGAACTTGGAAGTTATTATTGAAATTAAAAAAATGAATGAAAATGTTAAAAAAAAAGGGAAAAACAAATAGAAAACAAAACAAAACAGAAGAAAAATAAAACAAAAACCAAAACAAAATAGTTTATTGAGCTACGTTTGACTTGATTTTGAAAGGATACGTAGACAACCTCTCTCTGGGGTTCAGTCACACCAAAACAAAAATCCACATTTCCCCAAAAGTTAAAACTGGAGAAGATGTTACAATGGTTCGGCGATGGTTTCGCCTGAAAGATTCCAAAGTCTTAACTCAATCCAAATCCTTTTTACCCAAATCATTTTCAAGTCCTTCCGATCAATCAACGAGAATGTTCAAGAATTGTAGGATACAATCACTTGGATCTGATACAACAAAATGAGAGAAGTAAAATGAGAGAGTCTTATTGGTTGAAACCTTCACGGGCACTGCAAGGCGATGGTGAGTAAAGAAACCAACATGAGAGTCTTGTTAGTGAAAACTCGCAAAGAGCACTATAAGACGATGGTGAGAAGAGAAATGAGAGAGGTCAGTTGGTGAAAACCCGCAAAGGGCGCCACCGATCGAAAAGAGGATCCTCACACCCACTGGCATTGACACAGTCCTAGGCAAGGTTTCTCGGTTTCAAGGAAAAAGTTGTGATGAATTTATGAGAGTCATACAGTGGACACAGATCGGGCATCCAGTCCAAAAGGCATGTCATGTTCATTGAAGTCCACATATACTCCAGATAAGTCCTTCCTTCCTTCCCCCGAAAGGGATATCTCTTGTCTAAATTCATTGTCCATTCCATTGTTTGTTGTTCTTTGAATCCCTTTCGGTCTAACTCTATTCCAGAACTAAGGCAAAGAAGGGATAGCAAGACTGATTTATAGGGTTTTTGTTTGATACAAGATAATATTCAAGAAGTACCCAGCCATGACAGGGGCATCAATTCAACGCCGATTGGCCATGGTGGCTGATGCTTTGAAATAAAAAACTCTAGAAAGGAGGAAATCAAATTGAAAGTTCCTACAAGGAAAAATGAAGTTGAATAGGTTAAGTCCCAAATGGCTAACCATTTTGGCAAAGTCTAAAAAGCCAAAGGTTCCCCAATTTTTGGAATTGAAAGTTTTGGAGGAAAGAAGTCGAAAGTGAAATGCCATAAAGGTAAAATAAAGTTGAAAAGGTTAAGTTCCACGCGACCAACCGTTATGTAAAAGTTTGAAAATTTAAAGGCTCTCTAGGGCCAGAAATGCAAGTGGTATTCACGAAACATCTAGTGGTAGGTTGAAATCATCATCAAAAGAAGATGGGCACAAACCCAAGCTGCCAAAGACGTCAAGGCAACAAACCGACCACCACTTTTAAAACTCACAATTTTTCTTTGTTTGCAGTAGGAACAAAGCAGTGCAGAATGGCGACTCCTAAAAGACGAATGTCACCAAAGGTAAGTTTCCTCAAAATCTCCACTTTCCTTTATTTTTAGCATGCATCACTACTGTTCATACCTTTCATTTTCGTAGGTTAACCCAGGTAGAAACTTTTCGCCTAGGGGGATCCAGCTCATAGCTCCGGGTAGAAGTACCTTTCGCTCAGGTTGTTTTACGTAGCTTAACCCAGGTAGAACCTTTTCGCCTAGGGAAATCCAGCTAAATTTCAAAGACAATTCGGCCCACAAATCCTCAAATCTATCCAAGAGGGTTTTCAAACTTTTCCAATTCAATTCACCAATTAAATGAGAAAAATAGTGATGGATTCGGATAATTTAACCAATATTGAGTCAAGAACACTTACCCCATTGTTTTCTCTGAAAATCTCCCAAATATCGCCTAAATTCGAGCTCCAAATCGTTAAAAATGGAAAATAGGATGAAATCCCATTTTCAGAACTTAAACTCTCTGCCCAGTGATTTCTTCTATGCGATCGTGAACTTCCTCACGCGATGGCGTAGCACACATTTTCTGCCCAAACATTAACCCTATGGGATCGCATCAAGTCCCACGCGATCGCGATGCACCAGGTTCTGACTCTACGCGATCGCATCCCTCTTCACGCGATCGCGTAGCACAAACGCGTGGCCCAGCTTCCTCTCAAATTTCCCCCTACGTGATTGCAAACAATGACACGCGATCGCGATACACACACTGGCCAATCCTACGCGATCACGGACGTATCCACGCGATCGCAGTGAACAAATTTCCAGCTGCCTAAATTAACCCTGCGCGATCGCAGTCCCATTCACGCGATCGCGTAGAACAAATCCACCTCTGCCTAAATTACTCTACGCGATCGCAGACCAACTTACGCGATCACGTATAAGGATACCAAAAGAAAAATACCAGCAGCTATCAACAGTGTTTCAAAGGCCAAAAGTGATCCGCTAGTCGTCTGAAATTCACCCAAGCCCCTCGGGACCTCAACCAATTATACCAAAAAGTCCCAAAATATCATATAAACTTAGTTGAACCCTCAAATCACACCAAACAACGCTAAAACCACGAATCATCCCTCAATTCAATCTTAATGAAACTTAAGATTTCCAACTTCTACATTATGTACCGAAACCTATTAATTCAAGTCCGATTGACCTCAAATTTTGCACACAAGTCATAAATGACATAACGGAGCTATGAAAATTTTTAGAACTGCATTCTGACTCTGATAGCAAAAAGTCAAATCCCCGGTCAAACTTCCAAACTTAAATTCTTATTTTAGCCATTTCAAGCCTAATTTAACTACAGACTTCCAAATAAAATTCCGAACACGCTCCTAAGTCCAAAATCACCATACGGAGCTGTTGAAATCATCAAAATTCTATTCCGGGGTCATTTTCTCAAAATGTTGACTGAAGTCAAATTTAGCACTTTAAGGCCAACTTAAGGAACCAAGTGTTCCGGTTTCAACCCAAACACTTCCAAATTCCGAACCAACCATCCCCGCAAGTCATAAAGCATTAAAAGCACATACGGGAAATTTTATTTTAGGGAACGGTGTTCTAAAAGTTAAAATGACCGGTTGGATCATTATATTCTCCACCTCTTAAACAAACGTTCGTCCTCGAACGGGTTTAGAATTTTACCTGGAGTGCTGAATAAGTGTGGATATCTGCTTCACATGTCTTACTCGGCCTCCCAAGTCATTTCCTCGACTGGTTGGCCCCTCCATTGGACCTTTACTGCAAAAATCCTCTTGGACCTCAACTGGCGAACTTGTTTATCAATAATGACAAATGGCTCTTCTTCATAACCCAAACTCTGATCTAGCTGAACTGTGCTGAAGTCCAATACATGTGATAGGTCAGCATGATACTTCAGGAGCATAGATGCATGGAAAACCGAATGAACTCCTGATAGACTGGGAGGCAATGCAAGCTCATAAGCAACCTCCCCAACTCGTCTCAACACCTCAAATGGGCCTATAAAACTTGGGCTCAACTTTCCATTCTTTCCAAATCTCATAATCCCCTTCATCGGCGAAACCTTCAAGAGAACTTTTTCACCTACCATAAAGAATAAATCAAGCGCTTTCTGATCCGCGTAACTCTTCTGTCTGGACTGTGCTGTATGAAGTCACTCCTGAATCAACTTTACCTTTTCCAAGGCATCCTTTACCAAATTAGTACCATATAACTTAGCCTCACCGAGCTCAAACCACCTGATGGGCGAACGACATCGTCGACTATACAAAGCCTCAAATAGAGCCATCTTGATGCTGGATTGGTAACTGTTATTATAAGCAAACTCGGCCAAAGGCAAGAAACGATCCCACTGACCTCCAAAGTCAATCACACATTCCC
>AWOL01S0001255.1:74972-90816 GCA_000715115.1 Nicotiana otophora | reverse complement strand
CGGGGCATTAGTTAAACCAAAAGACATTACCAGAAACTCATAATGACCATATCTAGTACGAACAGCAGTTTTCGGAACATCCGAATCTCGAATCTTTAACAGATGATACCCCGACCTCAAGTCAATCTTAGAGAATACCCTAGCACCCTGCAACTGGTCAAATAGATCATCAATACGCGGCAACGGGTACTTGTTCTTAATAGTGACTTTGTTCAATTGGCGATAATCAATACACATCCGCATTGTTCCATCCTTCTTTTTCACAAATAATACCGGTGCACCCCAAGGCGATACACTCGGTCTGACGAATCCTTTGGCTAGTAATTCTTCAAGTTGATCTTTCAACTCTTTCAATTCTTTTGGAGCCATGCGATACGGTGGGATAGATATAGATAGAGTATCTGGATCCAGGTCAATACAGAAATCAATATCACGATCAGGTGGCATACCTGGAAGATCTGAAGGAAATACATCGGAGAACTCCCAAACTACTGGCACTGAATCAATAGCCGGAGTCTCTACAGTAGTATCTCAAACATAGGCTAGATAAGCCAAACAACCCTTCTCAACCATATGTTGAGCCTTTATAAAAGAAATAACCCGATTAAATGAACTAACCAATGAACCCTTCCACTCCAGCCTAAGAAAAGATGGAATAGCCAAGGTAACCGTTTTGGCATGACAATCTAGAATAGCATGATATGGAGATAACCAGTCCATACCCAGAATAATTTAAAAATCGATCATCTTGAGCAATAAGAGATCTGCTCTAGTTTCATAACCACAAAATGTAATAATACAAGACCGGTAGATCCGGTTCACAATAACAGAATCGCCTACAGGAGTGGACATATAAATAGGAGTACTCAAGGACTCACAAGAAACACCCAGGAATGGAGCAAATAGAGATGACACATATGAATACGTCGATCCTGGATCAAATAATACTGAGGCATCTTTTTCGCAAATAGAAATAATACCTGTAATCACAGCATCTGAGGCCTATGTATCTGGTCTAGCTGGAAAAGCATAGAACCGAGCTGGAGCGCCAACTGGCTGGCCTCCGCCAGGCTGATCTCCACCTCTAGGATGACCCCTACCCATCTGTCCTCCACCTCTTGGTGGTCGGACTACTGGTGGAGCAACTGGTCCGGTAAGCATAGGCTGCTGACCCTACTGTACTGGTCTATCCTGAAGCCTGGGGCAAAACCTCCGAATGTGACTGGGATCCCCGCACACGTAACAACTCTTTGGTGCGATGGGCTGCTGACTAAGTGTCTGGCCCTGGGGAACTGAATACCCACTGGGAGGACCCTGAATAACTGGTGGGCGGTAGGAACTCTCTGGTATAGCACTGAGATAAGGTCGCACTGGAGCACCTCGAGGTGGTGGTGGTGCTGGATATGGGGGTCTGCTGGACTGCCCCCTCACAAATTGACCTCTGCCCCCAGACGTAGCACCCCTGAACTCTGCAGAGTACTTGAATCGCTTATCTCTCATAATCTTCTCTCGGCTCTGCTGACGCACACCCTCAATCCTCCGGGCTATCTCCACAACTCGCTCATAAGAAGTACCCATCTCAACCTCTCGAGCCATAGTGGCCTGAATACTAGTATGTAAATACAAACCTCCGCGCTCTCTCCGCCTCAGTAGGGAGTATCATAAGTGCACGGCGAGATAATTCAGAAAACCTTGCCTCATAATCAGTCACTGACATCTGACCCTGCTGGAGCTGCTCAAACTGAAACCGCAAATCTTCCCTCTGGGAGGGTGGAATATACCTGTCCAGTAAGATACGGGTGAACCTGTCCCAAGTCATGAGTGGAGAATCTGTTAATCTGCCAAGAGCATAAGACTTCCACCATCTACGGGCTCTACCCTATAGCTGAAAAGTAGCAAAGTCAACCCCATGAGATTCCAATATCCTCATGTTGTGCAGTCTGTCCCTGCAATGATCAATGAAGTCATGTGGATCCTCATGTCGCTCACCCCCAAAGACAGGAGGATGTAGTCTAGTTCATATGTCCAATAGTTTCTGAGGAACAGCTGCTATAGCTGGCCTGGGCTCAGATATAGCTGCTGCCACTGGCTGGGCTCTACCCACAGGTAGTGCACCCTGGGTATGATATACAACAACTGCCTATCCATGAGCCTGCGCGGTAGGGGTCTGTGCTCCCCCGCCCGCCTGAGATGTGGCTGGATTTGCCGGAAATAAACCGGCCTGAGTCATATTGTCCATGAACCGCAGCATACGACCCATGATATCCTGAAATTCCGGTGCAGATATGAAATCCACCGGAGCTGGCTTTGCCACAGGCACCTCACCCTGATCCTCAATAATGGGATTCTCCGCTGGACCTACTAGCGGCATAACTGGAACAGTCCTGGGAAGTCCTCGCCCTCTACCATGGGCTGGAGCCCTCCCTCGGCCTCTAGCAACTGGGGGAGTAGCTCTTCCCAGGTCTGGAACTTCATTCGAGCGCGTTCTCACAATCTGTGAGAGAATAAGAGAAGGATATTTAGTACTACATTAATTGCACGATGGAATATGAAGAAAGGTAATTTCCTAACACCCTATAACCTCTCGAAGGTAAGTACAGACATCTCCGTACCGATCCGCAAGACTCTATTAGGCCTGCTCATAACTTGTGAGACCTAAGTGAAACTAGTGCTCTGATACCATATTGTCAGGACCCAATTTCACCTATAGGTCGTGATGGCGCCCAACGCTACGGCTAGGCAAGCCAACTTAATAAATTAATCATTCATTAACAAAATTTAAAACCAAGAGAAATAACAAAACCCAAATTCTACCAATATGTGTGCCAAGACCTGGTGTCACAAGTGTATGAGCATCTAGTAGATTATACAAAACCTCAAATACTGTCCGAAATAAAAATAGACAGAATGAAAAATACAAAGAGACATACTAGTAGCTGCAGAACGGATCAGAGAAATAGCTCACCACTAAACCCCTAAATAACGTGGGTGTAAGACGATAGGCCCCCCACTAGTACTTGCCTCAGTTCCTGCACAAAAAGTGCAGCAAGTGTAGTATGAGTACGTAAACAACGTGTACCCAGTAAGTATCAAGCCTAATCTCGAAGTGGTAGAAACGAGATGGCCGACTTTAACACTCACTATGAGTCAATAATAATAATTGAATTACAATTAGGATATTTAAATCAGCATAAATTATAGAATTTAAAATAATTTATTTAAATCAGCAAAAATAATCAAATTTCTTCAATTCAAATAATTTCCAATTTATCAATTAAATATCATTTACAGGAACAACAATTAATTCTTTAAGAAGCAAGAATAATAATTCATTAAATTCCAAGAATTGTTCAATTTATCAATTAGCTTCGCAAGCTGAAATAAATTATTAAAGTATCGTGTAATTATTATTATTAAGCACGATTTCTTCCGAGGACGTACGACCCGATCCAGAGTATCGTGTACACTACCGAGGGACGTGCGGCGCGATCCATAGATGCATCTATCCTGCCGAGGCGTTCGGCCCGCCCCATAAAAAGGAGGACATTTTATGTACCTCCAGAAGGAGAGTATATTTATTATAAGATAAACTCGGGAGGAAGAACAATTTCTCTTAACAATTAATTAATTTAAACAGAAAATCAAGTATATGAGATTTTCATCCTTTAATATTTTTATCTAACAATTCACAATATATGTATATATCAAATAATATTAATTAAACAAAGAATATAATTTACATAAAAAATTCATACTTTGAGTCCTAAACTACCTGGACTTTAGCATTAATAGTAGCTACGTACGGACTCTCGTCACCTCGTGCATACGTAGCCCCCACAATTAGCAACAATTATTTAATTTAAATCACCTATGAGGTAATTTTTCCCTCACAAGATTAGACAAGAGACTTACTTCGTCTTGCTCCAATTTTATCCAGTATAAGGCCTTTTCTATGATTATTCAACTCTGTCTGGCTCGAATCTAGCCAAACATAATCGATACAATCGCTAAAAATTATAGGAATCAATTCTATAAGAAAATACTACATTTTCAATAAAAATTTTGAAATTAATTAAAAATTTGTCAGTGAGACCCACGTCTCGGAATCCGGCGAAAGTTACGAAATATAAACACCCACTCAACCACGAGTTTACCCATACCAAAATCACTAAACTCCGACAACAATTCGGCCCTCAAATCCTCAAATCTATCCAAGAAGGTTTTCAAACTTTTCCAATTCAATTCACCAATTAAATGAGAAAAATAGTGATGGATTCGGATAATTTAACCAATATTGAGTTAAGAACACTTACCCCGTTGTTTTCTCTGAAAATCTCCCAAAAATCGCCTAAATCCGAGCTCCAAATCGTTAAAAATGGAAAATGGGACGAAGTTAAACTCCCATTTTTAGAACTTAAACTCTCTGCCCAGTGATTTCTTCTACGCGATCGTGAACTTCCTCACGCGATCGCGTAGCACAAATTTTCTGCTCAAACATCAACCCTATGCGATCGCATCAAGTCCCACGCGATTGCGATGCACCAGGTTCTAACTCTACGCGATCGCATCCCTCTTCACGTGATCGCGTAGCACAAACGCGTGGCCCATATTCCTCTCAAATTTCCCCCTACGCGATCGCAAACAATGACACACGATCGCGATACACACACTGGCCAATCCTACACGATCGCGGACGTATTCACGCGATCGCAGTGAACAAATTTCCTTCTGCCTAAATTAACCCTACACGATCGCAACCCCATTCACGCGATCACGTAGAACAAATTCACCTCTGCCTAAATTACTCTACGCGATCGCGTATAAGGATACCAGAAGAAAAATACCAGCAGCTCTCAGCGGTGTTTCAAAGGCCAAAAGTGATCCGCTAGTCGTCCGAAATTCACCCAAGCCCCTTGGGACCTCAACCAATTATACCAACAAGTCCCAAAACATCATATAAACTAAGTCGAACCTCAAATCACACCAAACAACGCTAAAACCACGAATCATCCCTCAATTTAATCTTAATGAAACTTAAGATTTCCAACTTCTACATTATGTACCGAAACCTATCAATTCAAGTCTGATTGACCTCAAAGTTTGCACACAAGTCATAAATGATATAACAGAGCTACAAAAATTTTCAGAACTGGATTCCGACTCCGATATCCAAAAGTCAACTCCCCGGACAAACTTCCAAACTTAAATTCGTATTTTAGCTATTTCAATCCTAATTTAACTACGGACTTCCAAATAAAATTCCAAACACGCTCCTAAGTCCAAAATCACCATACAGAGCTGTTGGAATCGTCAAAATTCTATTCCGGGGTCGTTTTCTTAAAATGTTGACCGAAGTCAAATTTAGCACTTTAAGGCCAACTTAAGGAACCAAGTGTTCCGGTTTCAACCCAAACACTTCCAAATCCCGAACCAACCATCCCCGCAAGTCATAAATCATTAAAAGCACATACGAGAAATTTTATTTTAGGGAACGGGGTTCTAAAAGTTAAAATGACCGGTTGGATCATTACAAGGGGGTTTGATGAACAAAACGAGAGAGAAGAGATAGCCATGATAGCTTCCAGCTTGAGGGGGACCCGCATGACATTCAACCAATCATATATGCTTCTTGAGGTCCCACAACACTATTATCCCCATCAATATGTTCCTTATGTCGTGGCACCGCATCCCTACACAGGATGAACGCGCAATCTTACACACAGCCATAACATTATACACAAAACCGAGCTCCACCTCCCAAAAATACCCGTCCTTACCAAGATCCATATAATCCCCAACCAAATGTTCCCCAATACAATATTCGCCCAAGAGAGACCCCTAGAAGGAATCAGTTCACCCCTATTGATGAATCATACTCTAGCTTGTTTAAAAAGCTAATCAGGCTAGGTCTGTTGCAGCCAGCGGCCCCGAACCGGCCAAACCCCGAGTCTCCTTCGCACCGAGATGATGCTAGATGTGAATACCACTACGGAGTAGTGAGACATGATACTGAAGATTGTTGGACTCTCAAAAGAGCAGTGGAATACCTCATCGAGGTCAAGGTAATAGTTCTTCAGGACGAGGAGGCTCATGATGTGACAAACAATCCCTTGCCTGCTCACAACACTGGGCCAGTAGTCGGGATGATTTGTGAAAATGAGGAATTTGATCCGGAACTAAATACCATTGCAGCCATTACCGAGACAGAAGAAAAGCTAAAAAACGGTCGCCAAACCTGAAAGTTCCCTATTAGACGAGAGTCTTAGTAGCCGGTCTTGCTATCCTTTCTGTGTTTGGATTATCTTGTCACTTTTCTTATTCTCTTTTCAGTTCTGTTAAATGCAGATTTTAATGACATGACATGTTTGCGGACTTCATGCCCAGATCCTAAAATACTGTGAGACTTTGAAATAATGATTCAAGAGTCAGAATGCAATGAAGATAAGTTTAAGGAAATAAAACAAAGAATCGGAACAACTAGGGGAAAATTGGCTCCA
Source organism: Nicotiana otophora (assembly GCA_000715115.1). Classification (NCBI taxonomy): domain Eukaryota; kingdom Viridiplantae; phylum Streptophyta; class Magnoliopsida; order Solanales; family Solanaceae; genus Nicotiana; species Nicotiana otophora. The sequence goes on along the minus strand of AWOL01S0001255.1, from coordinate 84,319 downwards.
GATTGGAAAGGTCCATACATTGTAACGAGAGTACTACCAAAAGAGGGTGTTGTACCTGGGAAACATCGAAGGAAATGTCCATGAAACAACTGTCAATGCAAGTGTAGTCAAAATGTACTATGTTTGATCCTTTATATAACATTAATGTTCTCCGATTGGGATGAAGAAGGCTTTCTTTCTCGCTATCTAAGTACTATCACCCCTTTGCAAACCCTTTGAGCCGGCTCCCTTTTGTTTGATTACCCTCTTTGGAACTTGGAAGTTATTATTGAAATAAAAAAAATGAATGAAAATGTTTAAAAAAAAGGAAACAGAAAGAGAAAACAAAACAAAACAGAAGAAAAACAAAACAAAAAAAAAATAGTTTATGGAACTACGTTTGACTTGGAGTCCCGTTTTAATTAGAAGAAGCTATAGAACATTGAACTAGCACCTACAACTAGCGAGCATCAAGGTTTAGATCAGAGTCTGCATGAAGAACCAGTCAAGACTCAAGATCAAGTTTCAAAAGACTCATAGATAGGAATCTTGTAACTCATAGCTGATAGGCGTGTTTAGTTTCTTTTGTATTTTGATATAATAGCAGGACCGCAGACCGGATCCTCGACGGAACCTCACTCGACTCCTCAACTCACCATTCCACCATTTTTCTTGAACTACACGTGACCTGATTCCCCTATAATCCGGGATATGTAGGCTGTCCAAACCAGGACTCGGTTGCACCCTATCTTTTATTTCTTTTCCTTTTGAATAACGGTTTGGTAAAAAATTAGTCACCTTCTACATGTAAATATTTTTAGACATTTAATATATATTGTTTAACTTTGTTACACTTTTTTTTTATATAGGGTAAAAATTAAAAATAATTTAAAAAGGTCAATTATTACTATTAGTATTATTTTTATTTTTTTAATCTTTATTTTAAAATAAAACAAATTAAAAACCGATTTTTTTTTTTTTTAATTTTCGGATGGGAATAAAATAATATAAAAATTAAAAATAATTTAAAAAGGTCAATTATTACTATTAGTATTATTTTTATTTTTTTAATCTTTATTTTAAAATAAAACAAATTAAAAACCGATTTTTTTTTTTTTTAATTTTCGGATGGGAATAAAATAATATAAAAATTAAAAATATGGAATTAAAAAGTAAAAGTAAAAGTAGGTAAAAATTGTTTAATAAAAAAGTAAAAGAAAGTGGAAAATTAAGAAAATAAAAGTAAAAGAATGTGAAAATTTTAAAAATGAAAAGTAAAAGAAAGTTGGAATTAAAAAATAAAGTAAAGGTAGCTGAAAATTTAAAGAAAGAAAAGTAAAATAAGTGGAAAATAAAAAAAATAAAAGTAAAAGAATGTGAAAATTTTAAAAATGAAAAGTAAAAGAAAGTTGGAATTAAAAAATAAAGTAAAGGTAGCTGAAAATTTAAAGAAAGAAAAGTAAAATAAGTGGAAAATAAAAAAAATAAAAGTAAAATAAGTGGGAAATAAAAAAAGTGAGAATTTAAATATAATAAAAGTAAAAGATGGGAAATTAAAAAATAAAAGTAAAGGAAAGTGGGGAATTATTATTTTTTAAAAAAGAAAAAAAATGGGAAGTGAGAATTCTTTTTAATTAAAAAATAATAAAATAATAAAAACAATTCTGAAAAAATTTCGATTTTTTTTTTCTATAAATAGAAGAGAAATGTGAGGAGAAAAGAAGGAAGAGAAATAGAAAAAAAGAAGGGAGGGGAGAATTGAGAGAAATTATTTTTGTTCTTCTACGCTAAGGGAATTTCTACTCGTGTCATTCTTTTTTCGTTTTTCTTTCGAAAAGTCCAGCAAGTCATCACCCAAAACCCAACAAAAAATACTTCAAAACATTCATTTTCACATGCCAAATAGTGGAGTCAATAGTCGAGGTTGAGAATTCCGTTGGAGCTCCGTTCACTAGCTTTGATGTTCTTCTTCGCTTATGCTTGTTCGGCGTTCGTCTGAGTTATTGTACCTGTTCTTGAAGATTCATTTAATTAGAAATTTTGCATTAAAGGTTTATTTTTTCCTCTGTTCTTTTTATCTTATTTCATGTGATTTTATTTATTTGCCTTTAAATTTTATAAATAATAATGTAAATTAGTCCTTAAAAGTTATATGCTTAATTACGTTTCTAGAAATATGATATTCAAGTTTGCTTTAAAGTTGGGAAAGTTTGGATCTTAATAAGTTTGGGCTTCAATTGTTGGTCTATAGGGTATTGGTATATGATAGTTTATTTATTCAAATATTTAAAATTATATACTTCTTCCATAAGTAATTCTATAATTCATGATCTCACAATAATCTCAAAGTTTAGGAAGAATAATGAACATCGTTAGAGTGCTTTAGGCACGCTTTTAATAAGTTTATCGCAATTATGTATACCTTCGCGTAGCATAATTGTGATTTTTAAAATTAAAACCGAAGTATGTGTTCGCGCAACTTTGGTCAAAATAATTTTAATATAATAAAATGTTATTAATTGTGTACACGTACGCGTGACATGATTTTGGCACAATAAACAAAACGGATTCACACACGTGATTCGTTTCAAAGATAATTCCATATTTTAATAATTAAAAGCGGATAGATAAAGAATGAAAACCAATTAATCACATTTTATCCAAAATTAATTCAAGCCAAATATAGTCAATAAAGCGACCATGCTATAACCACGGGACTCGGGGAATGCCTTACACCTTCTCCCCGGTCAACAGAATTTTTTACCCGGACTTTATTTTTGCAGACCAATAATAATAGAGTCAAACCTTCCTTTGACTAGGGATTCAAATAAAAGGTGACTTGGAATACCCAAAAAAATTAATTTCAAGTGGCGACTCTGTAAATAAAATAATCCATACACAAATTTGTCACTTTAATTGGAAAAACTCTTTAACCCAAAACACGCCATAATGCATATCTTTTTGTTTTGGGGGGTATTAAAGGGGTGTGACAGGAGATATCGGACTCGGGCAGAGTTAGTGTGTTGATCGCAAGAATTCAAGGTATAACTGCTTGGTCGTCGCAGTCCCTTGGAGTCTTTCCATTTTATGGTACTGTCAACTCTTATTCGAACAATATTGAATATTTGATCCTTGAGATCATTGCATGTATTCAGTTAAAGTTCGCGACTCAATATTACCAGTCTTGGGAGGTTGTTATATTTGTTTCCGCTTTTGGTTTCGACACTTGTATTAAATTATCTATGAAAAAAATGGTTCGGAATGTAATTGTAATTGGCTTACCTAGTCTTAGAGACTAAGTGCCATCACGACGCCCGTGATGGAATTTTGGGTCGTGACAAATTAATACATGTCAAAATGAAATATATTTCGTATTGATATACGAGGCAAGACTCTTACCCACCAAACTTGATATCTAAAGTATATAAAAGTTGAATTTACTCCTATCATGGATGAAGTTGGCAAAGGATATCAATATGAGAAACTTTAGAAGCCTTTCTTAGTGAAAATCTCAAATAAATTAGTTAGCAAAATCATAAAATTTAGAATAAACTTCAAAGAGTCACAAAAATAACTCTTCTTCCACAGACATATTATAAAATATTACTTAATAATATTTTGTGTAACATCAAAATAAATTCTTTTTATGTAGTCATATTGTTTTACTCATACAAATATTAAGCATTACTTCATACGTATTAAATAATAGATTGTAAATCATTTAATAAGGCGAAAGCAACCATAGCCTCTAAATTTGTTAGACTATTTTAAAGAGCAGCACAAAATACTTGCAACATAAGATGAAAATATTTTGGGATGCAGCCTATAGTCGATGTCCAAAGAACAAGGAATATACTTTTTTGATAAAGCTAAAGAACACGGACTTTTTGCTATATTTTTTTATGAAACCAGATAAAGGTGGGGCCATAAGGTAGCAAGAAGGAGAAGAAAAGCACAAAAATTCATGTATTAGATGAATATACAGGTTAATCCACAGTATTATATATAGAGCTTGATATTGTCGTACGAGCTGAAGATGGTGCCTTATTACAAGCTTTGGACAAATCTTTGCAAAGGGAACTTGTCAAAGAATCTAGATCTGGCTTGTTTTTATACAAATATTCTACCACATCCATATCAAAATAGTCCATGGCCTGCAAAACGAAGAGAAATAATTGTTTCAAGAACGTAATATTATTTTCTTCTTACTCAAGAAAGTAATATATATTACCTAATTACAGGACAATAGAGCATCAAAATTATTAAGTGATGTATATCAGCTTCTAATGAGAAATGAAATTGTAGCCTCTTCATTTGCATTGCAAGTAATCGTGGCGGTGGTGATGGTGGTGGTGGTGGTGGTGGGGGATAGGAAAAGTTGGAGCAATAAATATTTTGAAACGTTTTTATTTCTTCTAGTTTTACTTTTTATACTTCTCCTTTTTTGGTTATCTTTATTAAATGTATTGTTCCGTTTATATTGCACCTCTTGGATTGTACCTCTTCATCTCACCCTTTTATTGTCTATAAATTTAGAGGCTTGGTCTCATTTTTCACACATAGAAAATCTGAAAACTTCTCCCCTCTTTTCTACATTGTTGCATTGTTTTTTTCAAATAAATAAAGTGTCAAGTGTGATTTATTCCGTTTGTTGAATTCGCTAAAGTTCTATAATTTCAATTGCCAGTGGTACAGAATAGTTTTTCCGTTCTATCCTAGGAGAAAGTAATCCATAACCTTGGGCAACAGTGATGAGATTAAATTTCTTAAGGACACACAAGCAACTTGTGAGGCTCGAAATTATTTTACGATTTGTTTATTGAACTAACGTTTGTTTTATTCTGATTTTCTGGTTTCGAACACAGTAATACCAACAAGCTTAAGGAATTTAAATACTATGTTCTGTGTTCGTCTTAACATTTGTGTGTTGGAGACTAAACGAGAAAGAGACATTGAAGTGTTGGAATTTGTTCTGCTATCATCATTGCGATGTTTAAATGGACTCTTATCTAACAGTCCAAGCAACCATGAACGTGTGGCAGAATGTGAAAATCATAATCATGATTCACATTTCACTGACAGCAAACCGAGGAAACGAGAAAGAAGGAAAAAGGAATTGCAGAAGAAAAATAAAAGCACTATTCTTAACAGAGTGGGTTTTGATTATTGAACAATGAATTCATGAGTACGAACAATATTCAGATTGATCACTATGAGAAGAAAATACAGAGTCTTAACCGGAGGAAACTACGTCATGCACATTCTTCGGCTCGTCTGAGTGGATTTCTTCCTTGACACAATAATTGCGAAGGCAGACTCAAATAGGAAGACGTATCCAAATTTGACAAAGAAAATTGCAGTAGCAAAAATGGAGAAGTCATTGTTGGTATTTGTTGGAAGTTAATCTCACTTGGTTTAAGTGCAAGATGTTTACTGCCATTGTCGATGACATGAATTGTCGTGGAGCGAAAGCAAATAACAAATTGGTCCATAAAATCCAAATTCATCATTGAGGAATTGTATTTATGGACTTAAAAAAAAAGAAAAAAAAAGGAAAACTGAAGTGATATCTCACGAGATTAGACGACCTTTCATGAAGATGGTCAAGAAAAAACACCAAAAGATGATTTCAGAAGAAAGTTGGCAATAAATTCGGATTTTGCTTTCTTTTACTCTACTCGTTCAATTATCTATCCTTTGCGATTTATGAATAAGTATCTATTTACATTAGGATAGATAGTCATGATCTCATAATTTATTTTTTGATAGCATGCCATAAAATTAGTTAGTTGGTATATAACTTTGGTAGCATACTTGAAATTATGTGAAATATTATTTTCAAGATTGTAAGACATGAATTAGGCTTACACTAATACTTGAAAATATTCTTGAGATCATGAATATATATGTACAAATATACATATACTTGTTTGATTAGAGAAAGAGATCAAACGGTTTAAAGTGTTATAATGATTTAGTTGAAAAACAATTTGGAAATGGAATTAAAATTCTCGTGATTTTCTACCCCCGTTATGGAGAATAAAATCTTCGTGATTTTCTACTCCTGCTTTGAGATCAAAATCTGTGTGATTTTTTACTCGTTCGTTGAGATTAAAGTCTTCGTGACTTTCTACTCATTTGTCAGAAATTAAAGTCTAAGTGACTTTATACTCGTTTTGGAGATTAAAATCTTTGTAATTTTTTACTCCAATTTATTATTCGGTTTGAAGATTAAAAAACTTCACCGTTAATTAAATTTGATTGTGTCACATATTATTCGGTTTGAAGATTAAAAACATCACTGTTTATTAGATCTAGTTGTATCAGATGTTACTCGGTTTGAAGATTAAAAACTTGATCGTTTATTAATTCTGAATATGTCGGATTGGTTTGAAGATTAAAAACTTCACCATTTATTAATTCTGGCTCTCTCGTGATACAAACAACAATTCTTGTGGTTGGCTCAACAACGTAATAGGGGCGTCGAATATGAATCTCCTTTTGAAGAAATATGTTTGGAATATAAAATTATTCTCCAAACGATCGCCCCTTAGTCACCGCAATCTAATGAAATTGCGGAAAGAAAGAATAGAACGTCAAAGGAGACGATGAATGCCTAGTTGATAAGTTCTGGTTTACCCAAAACTTGTGGAGGAAAGCTATGCTTGCAGCTAATCGAATACTCATTCACGTTCCCATAGCAAGATACAATCAATTAAATATGAAAAATGAAAAGGAAGAAAATCCAACTTGAAAAATTTTTAAGTGGGGGGGAGAGGGAGAGGGGGAGGTATTTGAGTAAAGTGCAAGTTCTTAAACCCAAAAGGATAAAAAATCGGATCGAGAATCGTTGATTCCATTTTCATAAGATATGCAACAAATAGTAAGGCATATCGTTTTCTGATTCATAAATCAGAAAATTCCGACATTATTAATATGATAATCGAATCAGATAATGCTGAATTCTTTCCGTATAACAATGAATGTAAGTCGTATAGTGAAAAATCTAAGCGACCTCGAGAAGAAGCAAAGGAAAGTATGTTTAATGAGGAAAATCCAAGACGTAGTAAACGTCAAAGGACAACTACTTCCTTTGGACCAAACTTTCTGACATTTTTGTTAGAAAATGAGCCTCAAACGTTTAAAGAAGTAATGTATTCCTCGGAAGTACAATATTGGAAATAGAATGTCACGACCCCAAATTTTCTCCGTAGGATGTCGTGATGGCACCTAGTCTCTAAGACTAGGTAAGCCTATCAATGCGGAATAATAATGATATCTGAAATAGATAAACTACAATTCAAATAATTTCAACTTCCAAAACCCGGTAGAAATAAATCACAAGTTTCTAAAAATTTATTCTCAATGTCTCTATATGTCAAGGTCTAAATAAAATATAAGAAAGCAACATAAAATGATAGAAGGGGACTCCGGAGTCTGCGGACGCTGGCAGATATACCTCGAAGTTTCCGTGCGCAGGTAACCCACTAACGTCTAGGCTGGTAAAATATATCTGGATCTGCACAAAAAGATGTGCAGAAGTGTAGTATGAGTACACCACTACGGTACCCAGTAAGTGCCAAGCCTAACCTCGGTAGAGTAGTGACGAGGTTAGGTGAGGCCCTACTGGAATATAATAATGGCATGGTAAAATGTTTATCAATATAGTAAAATAAAATAACATTGAAAATGAATCAAATAGTATGTCACATTTAATGACACCAAATAATTGCAAATAATATCTCGTGGAATCAAAACAGAATTGCCTTCAACTTTATGACAATCACAACAATTAATCGAAAGCAACTATGTCCATAAATCAATATCAACAAGGGTACTACCGAGGTACCGCCTCGTAGTCCCAAATTATAAATAATTTCACAATATCTCATTTTCTTATACCACCGTTGGAGCCTTCACAGTTTATTTAAAGAAAATATTTTTTTTCCGAAATAGCATCCCGCGTTATAGGCACCCTTATCACACTGCATGACTTCTAATAGTCACCCCTACTAGCCACGCACATCAAGTCACCCTTATCTCACCGCATGTGTTTCAACACCCAGACCTTATACCACCGCATGTGTATCAATATCATAATATATCACAATTTGCATCTCAAATGCCCAATATTTTAATTTTCCATAAAAAAATCAACAATAATACTTTTCAATAATAAAGAGCTCACGGCTCATGCCAGAATAATCAAAAAAACAAATGTTACAAAAATATTCAAGAATAAATAATTTAGGAAAATAATATTTCAAATTTTTAATACGTTGCTTCAATATCAAATTTAAAAATGTCAAATACTTCATATTAATAATATTTAATTTAAAGAAAATCAACCTTCAATAATGCACAGTTTAAAAGAAATCAAGTTTCAATTAAACAGGTAAAACAATTAGCAGAAAAATGCAAACAAATTTAAAGTGTATATATATATATATCATAGATCAATGATGAAGAATATAACAACATAGAATATTTTAATAAATGCACAACAATAATTTACACAATTTAAAAAAAAAATAATTCTTCAAATTTAGCCTGTGTACACACTCGTCACCTCGTGTACACGACTTTCAACACATTTCAATAATCACATTAATATCAATTCTTGGGGAAATTTCCCCCACACAAGGTTAGACAAGTCACTTACCTCGACTTGCTCCAATTTAATCAAGTATTATGCTTTTTTCTCGATTTTCCGACTCCGATCGACTCGTATTTAGTCATAATCAATTCGATACAGTCCACAAAAATTATAGTAATCAATTTCATAAGAAAATATTATATTTTTCAATGAAATTCGAAATTAGCTCAAAATTTGCCCGTGGGACCCACATCACGGAATCCGGCGAAATTTACGAAATATGAACTTCTATTCAACCACGAGTCTAACCATACTAAAATGACTAAATTCCAATAATGATTCGACCCTCAAATCACAAATCTATCCAAGAGGGTTTTCAAATTTTTTCAACTTAAATCACCAATTAAATATTAAAAATAGTGATGGATTCGGGTAATCTAACCAAGATTGAGTTAAGAACACTTACCCCAATATTTTTCCTTGAAGATATATCAAAAATCGCCTCTGCTCAAGCTCCAAGTTGTTAAAAATGGCGAATGGGACGAAACCCCCCTGTTTTTTTTATGACTCTGTCCTGGCTGACCTCGATCGTGGAGTCTGATCCTGGACCTTGATCATGAGAGTCCGATCCTGGACCTCGATCATGGGAGTCCGATCATGGGGAGTCCGATCATGGGGAGTCCGATCATGGCCCTCGACCCTGGGGCTCGATCACAGCCGTCGATCCTCGCTATCGATCATGGCTTCGATCCTTATGGCCTTCGATCACTGG
>AWOL01S0001255.1:45481-73102 GCA_000715115.1 Nicotiana otophora | reverse complement strand
TCGGCTCGATTTCTGGGGCTCGATTTCACAGCAGAAGAGAATTTGCAGCAGCTGTTTAAGTCCCATTTTTGATCCGTTAACCATCCGAAACTCACCCGAGGCCCTCGGGACCTCAACCCAATACACCAACAAGTCCTAAAACATCATACGAACTCATTTGAAACCTCAAATCACATCAAACAACTGTAAAATCATGAATCACATATAGATTCAAGCCTAATGAACTTTGAAACTTTCAATTTCTACAAACAACACCGGAACCTATCAAATCAAGTACGATTGACCTCAAACTTTGCACACAAGTCATAAATAACATAACGGAGCTATGAAAATTTTCATAATCGGATTTCGACCCAGATATCAAAAAGTCAACCCCTCGGTCAAACTTCCCAAAAATTCAACTTTCATCATTTCAAGCCTAATTCTACTACGGACTTTCAAATAAATTTCTGATCACGCTCCTAAGTTCAAAATCACCATACGGAGCTTTTGGAATCATCAAAATTCTATTCCAGGGTCATTTGCACATAATTCGACATCCGGTCACTATTTGAACTTAAACTATAAATTTTTAATCAAAATTTCATATCTCGGGCTACGGACCTCGGAATTGGATTTCGGGTATATGCCCAAGTCCCAATTCATGATACGGACCTACTGAAACTGTCAAAACATTGATCCAAATCCGTTTGCTCAAAATATTGACCAAAGTCAACTTAGTTGTGTTTTAAACATCTAATTCACATTTTAATCCATTTTTTTCACCTGTAAACTTTTCGGAAATTTTTTTACGGACTGCACACCCAAGTCGAGTAATGGTAAATAGTGCTTATATCACATAATTAATCATTAAATTTAAAGATAACATTTTGGGTCATCACATAGAATCCATATTGAGTAATCATACTTGGGAATTAGTTGATCTTCCTCCTATAAATAAACCTTCGGGTTCTAAGTGGATTCTCAAAAGGAAAATGAAAGTTGATGGTACTATTGACAAATATAAGACAAGATTAGTTGTCAAAAGGTTTAGACAACGAGAAGGTCTTGATTAATTTGATATATACACGCCGGTTTTGAAGATTACATCTATTCTGATTTTAATAGTGTTCGCCGTAGTGTATGGCCTTGAAATCCATTAGATGGACGTAAAGACAACCTTCTTAAATGGAGATTTGGAGGAAGAAATTTATATAGAATAACCTGAAGGGATCGTGGTTCCTGGAAAAGAAAGAAGGTGTGTCGACTTGTTAAGTCACTTTACGGACTAAAACAAGCACTCAAATAATGACATGCAAATTTTGACCAATTATTATTGTCATGTGGATGATATGTGGATAACGAATAATAGAAAAGGCACATATATTTGAAATGTGGGGGCATTTAGCTTATGCATGACAAAAGCCAATATTAGACATGATGTCTATATTCCCACAAATAGTGGAAATCAATATGGTGGTCGATAAACTCATTATTTGTTCAGTCTTAGTGAAGACTAGTTGAGTAAAACTACCAATTCAGAAATCGGTCACTTGCCTTTCTCGAAAGGTTGTTTCTTTTTTGAAAATTTATATTGTTTAGCTCGTTTATGAAAGGATGTCACTTCGAAGGTTGCGACTTTTCATGAAAAGTGCATCTGTATGTTTTGTATAAACATGATTGTTCATAAATGAACATATTAATACGTTAGTCTATAATGAGTTGAACCAACTGATGAACATGATCAAAATCCATTGCAAGCTGGATTTGTTTCATGAATGAAGGTAAGGCTGGCAAGTGGGCCGGTCCAGGCCCGGAACCGGCCCGGGACCGCGGGACAAATGGGCCAGGACCAATTTTAGTAGGCCTGGGCCGGTCTCGTGGGCCGGTTCTATACTTTGAGCCTGCCAAGACCTGGACTGTAACGACCCGGCCTGTCGTTTTAAGTATTACAATCCCGTTTTCCTATTTACTGCTCAAGTTGTACTTTACACTTGTTGAGTGAATTGCCGGGGTAATTGGTTTGGGTCCGGTGAGGTTTTGGAATGAATTGGAATACTTAGTTCCAAGGTATAAAACTTAAGTTAAAATAGTGACCGGATGTTAACTTATGTGTAAACGATACCGGAATGGAGTTTTGATGATTCTAATAGCTCCGTATGGTAGTTTCGCAAGTAGAAGCGTGTCTGGAAAATTATTTGGAGGTACGTAGTAGAATTTGGCTTGAAATGCCGAAAGTTAAATGTTTGAGAAGTTTGATCGGGGGGTTGACTTTTTGATATCGGGGTCGGAATCCGATTTTGGAAATTAGAATGGGTCCATAATGTGAAATGTGACTTATGTGCAAAATTTGAAGTCATTCCAGATTGATTTGATGTGTTTCGGCACAAGATGTAGAATTTGAAAGTTCAAAGTTCGTTGATTTTGAATTGAGGTGTAATTCATCGTTCGATGTTGTTAGGTGTGATTTGGGGCCTCGGGTAAGTCTGTGTTATGTTATGGGACATGTTGATATAGTTGATTGAGGTCTCGGGGGCCTCGGGTGAGTTTCGGATTGTTAACGGATTGATTTGTGAATTTAGAAGACTGCTGGAAATGAAGCCTTCTGGTGTAATCGTACCTGCGGAACAGTAGTCGCAGGTGCGAGCTTGCAAGTGCGAGCAGGGGTGCGCTGAAGCGAGATGCGCATGTGCGGAAGGAACTTCGCAGGTGCAGAATCGCACCTGTGCGAGAAGGAGCGCATATGCGGGCATAGGGATGTGAGGCATTGGTCGCATGTGCGAGAGAAAAGTCCGCACCTGCGTGAGCACAGATGCAGGAGGATACGCGCAGAAGCGAAAACTGGGCAGGCAAGTGAAATTCGCAAAAGCGACATTTTGCTCGCATAAGCGGTGGCGCAGGTGCGCAAATATTGTCCGCAGATCCGGATCGACTGGGCAGAATCCTTTAAGTTCGAGGGTTCGATATTTACACCCATTTTAGGATTTTGGAGCACGGTTTGGGTAATATTTGAGAGGAAGTTTTCACACAACTTGGGGTAAGTGTTATTGACTCCCTTGTAGTTATATTTCATGTATTAATCTTCATTTTTGGTGTAAGATTATTGAATCTTGAGGAGAAATATAAGGAAATTTCTATAATGTCATAAAATAATTTTTTGAGTTTGAATACCGATTCGGAGTCGAAATTGAATGAAATTAGTATGGTTGAACTTGTAATTGGATGGGTTATCGTATTATGTAAGTTTCGTCGGATTTCGAGATGTGGGCCCCATGAGTAAATTTTGGGACGTAATTTTCGGATTTTGTGGAAAAGTATTAGTATTTTGATATGGTATTAATTCCTATAAATTTTGTGGGCTGAATCAAATTAATTGTGACTAGATTCGAGCCGTTCGGAAGTTGATACGCGCATAATGGGTTTTTTGGAGTATTGTTCAGCTTGCTCGGCATTGGATTCGGCTTGTTCTAGGTAAGTAACTCTTCTAATCTTGGAGCTGAGGGTATGAACCTTGAATATATGTATTATGTGAATTGTTGGGAGGTGACGCACATGCTAGGTGATGGGCGTATGGGCGTGAACTGTAGAAATTGTGACATAATTGGTTATGTGAAATTTTGTAGTTAAATAATTTTGGCATTTTCCATGCGGTTTTATGTGTTAAAGAAATTGAGCTGAAAAGCATATTAAAAATCATGTTGAGGCTATTTGCCTGTATTATTGGGACCCACAGAGGTCATATTGTTGTGAATTATTTGTTTTAAACTAAAAATTCATACTCGGTCATATTTATTTCATTACATATCACATCTTAGTCTCTGTTGCTATTTATTGATTCATCATATCATCATTTTCGGGCTATTTTTGCATGACATTGTGAGCCCATGAGAGAGAGAGACTGGAGAGATTGATGACTGAGTGAGGCCGGGGGCCTGATTGTGAGGATAAATATGGGATCGGGCTGCACGCCGCAACAAACCATATTGGCTTTATATACTTTATTATTATGTGGATCGGGGCTGCCCGCTTGCAGCAGGCCTTATTGGCTTATTATGGCACGTGCGTTGTCCGTGCAGATTCTAACATGATATTATATCACGTAAGTTGTCCGTGCAACACGTGATTTGTCTGTGCAGATTATAGTGGTTGGGCTGTAGGAGCCCCTCCGTAGTCTGTACACACCCCCAGTGAGCGCAGGTACCTACTGAGTGCGAGTGCGAAGTGCCGAGTGCTGAGGGACTGGGAGGCATGAGAGATGGTGAGATATGCCCGATGGGCTATTTACGAGTGATTGTGAGGTATGCCCGAGGGGCTGTATACGAGTGATTGTGAGGTAAACCCGATGGGCTGTATACGAGTGATTATGAGGTCTGTCCGAGGGGCTGTTTATGATTTTATCACTGAGTTGCATCGCATTGGCATGCACACATGACATACAGGCATAAAGATGCATTTTTCTCATGTTGTACAACATCACACCATTAATGATTTCTCACACATATTGACAGATGGGCATAGTGATGCATTTTATTTACACTGGTTATCTGGAAAGGAAATGAAACATCTTACTTATTTTGGAAAAGATTTTTGGGAAAATTAGTGTTTTCAAACTTATTCATACTTTTGGCAACTTCCATAAATAATTTGGGTTTTCATTGATGTACTTGAAATGAAGAACTATTTTTAGAAATCGTGATTTAGCTGAGCATTTTATTTCTGAGTTACTTCTTGTATTATTTGCTTCACGTTTTTATGGACTATTGTGGACTATTCGTTTTGGACCCGACCTTGGTGGAAGCTCGTCACTACTTTCAACCTAAGGCTAGGTTTATTAGTTACTCAGTACATGGGGTCGGTTGTACTGATACTACACTTCTGCACATTGCGTGCAGATATTGGTTGTTGTTGTTATTGTGCTCGATGGTTGTGGGATTTGAATATGTACCTGCGTTCATATTATAGTTGCCTCTTGTTCATGGTAGCCTTAGATTTATAATAGCTCAGTTTATGTACTATTCAAACAGACTATGTATTTATTTCATTTTCACTTTGTAAACTCTATTCTTAGAAGCTCATGATTTGTACTACCAGTTCTTGGGGATTGTATAAGGTTAAGACCTTTATTCACTAAAATTACTTTAATAATTATTATTGGAATTGGATAGTTGGTAATTGGCTTACCTAACGGGTTGGGTTAGGTGCCATCACGACTAGTTGGATCTGGGCCGTGACAAGGTGGTATCAGAGCTCTAGGTTCATAGGTTCTACAAGTCATGAGCAAGTGTCTAGTAGAGTCTTGCGGATCGGTATGATGACATCCATACTTATCTTCGAGAGGCTACAGGGAATTTAGGATATATACTTCCTATCTTTCTTTCCTTATCGTGCGAGATTGATTCAACTTGAGACATAACTCTTTGAATTCCTTCCATGTATTCGTATACGCACATGAGCGCTCGGTATCAGCTGTACATCATCGGCTTGTGATTCTATGAATGAGATTCGAGATGTATATTATGTGTTTTGGTGATGGGCCAGTCTGGAGGACTTGAGGCCATGGTCAGACCGTAGCTTGAGCTCGGTAGCTTCAGTTGTAACTTGTACAATTGGACTCATATGTCCGGTAATGACCATACAGTGGAATTTGTATCTCGATGAGTGGTGGAATGGTTGTGTGATGGGTATGATGTGACCGCAGGATGTGTTAAGACAATTTGAATATGAAGAGAAGTGTTTCCTTTAAATGTAAAGGAAAGGCCATTGGGTGCTTGATTTTTGTTTTGATGTGACGTACAGTCTCGAGTATGAATCTTTTGAAGGATCTTTCACATTGTTTAAATTTGGGACAAATTAAATTCTCATGTCTTGTTAATAAGTTTGGACTTGGAAAGATTAAGTGATGGCATAGAAATTGTGACTGCTAAAGGGTATAACAAGATACTAATTTAAGGTTAAGTAAGTGGGTTATCCCGACAATGTGGGTTGCTCTGATGGTAAGCACTCTCCACTTCCAACTAAGAGGTTGTGAGNGTGGGTTGCTCTGATGGTAAGCACCCTCCACTTCCAACCAAGAGGTTGTGAGTTCGAGTCACCCCAAGAGCAAGGTGGGGAGTTCTTGGAGGGAAGGATGCCGAGGGTCAATTGGAAACAGCCTCTCTACCCCAGGGTAGGGGTAAGGTCTGCGTACACACTACCCTCCCCAGACCCCACTAGTGGGATTATACTGGGTTGTTGTTGTTGTTGTTGTTGTTTAAGTGGGTTATCCCCTGCAGAGTAATCTACGTAGGTGTATTCCTTATGATATGAGTAGAGAGTTTCTTTTCTTCCTACGGGGCGTATGTGTGGAGATTTGAATTTGAATCTGGCTGAGAAGGTTGACTTGATTGTCAAGAGAATAAATGCGAGCTTAGCGGCTGATTGGGGTATTTTATGGTTGGCGTTACATGAGTTGGAAAAGAAGTTTCGTTGAACTGACTGTGGCATTATGGAAGGAATAGAGTATGGGTATTGCGAGTTATGCAATGTTTTAATCTATGATTTTGA
Source organism: Nicotiana otophora (assembly GCA_000715115.1). Classification (NCBI taxonomy): domain Eukaryota; kingdom Viridiplantae; phylum Streptophyta; class Magnoliopsida; order Solanales; family Solanaceae; genus Nicotiana; species Nicotiana otophora. The sequence goes on along the minus strand of AWOL01S0001255.1, from coordinate 66,580 downwards.
GCCAAGTGGGGAGCCTGCTATTGATAATTCAATTTCATGGTTATATGTAAAGGTTTAGTTTTGGGTTAGTTATGACTTGCAGAGATTGAGATCGAGGATGCCGTGAATAAGGAAATTCCTAGTTACAGATTATATTACACGTATGAGTATATGAAAATCGTGGGATGAGTGATTTGTTATTGGTGAATGATGTAGTGCACACGGAGTATGAATTTGATATGTGGTGTTAAAGTAGAGTTACTTATTTGAGTGTTGTTGTGCTAATGGGGCACGCGTTTTTTGGTCTATTTGGGCGGTGCAATTAGATTTGGGCAAAGTGGGTGACTCCTGAGAAAATTCTAGTGGGTTTGAGAATTATATATAGCAATTGAGAATGTTTCCGGACTTGCGTATGGATAAAATCTGAGATTTTCATTTGATAGTGCCTGGACTTGCAGAAATTTTGTATGACTATGGATTCTACATTATTGTATAAGGAAGATAAGAAGAACAATTTTAAATTCACATAAGGTATTTTCAGAGTGAGTGTTACAGTTGTACTATTTATGGAGGTACTTAAGAAGAATGGCTTATGGGCCTTAGGGCATTGTGGTTCTATACTAGGGTTCGTGGGGTGAGTTGTGGTTAAAGATCGTGGTGTTTTATCAAGGAGAAGTATCAATCTGAAGACAAATTTGGAAGGGACTCGGAGAAAATATGACAACTGGGTAGTAGGCTAAACCAGTATGGTAATGGTATGATTGGTTCTTTGGGGTGCTTATGATGTGAGAGTTTTCTATAGGTGCTTTGTGTCAATACACCTGGGTTTGGCGACCTGCATGGCTTGATTATGTGCAAATGGATTCCAAAGCATTCTCGGGGATCTCTACCACGGTATGAGATGGATATTTTCCTACCAACCTAAGGAGCATGTTGAGCATTGTGAGTTTCTATCGGATGGGATCAAATGGAAGGCTTCTAGCTGATCGGATATGTATTCTACTTGTGACTCAAAATGATTATGAGGTTCTCATATTTTTCAAATGATGTCATGATAGATGCAGTGTGTTGTGTGGGATTAAGGTTGGTATGTGCAAGGTCACGGTTTAACTTTGAAATGGAGGTCATAAGTTTTTAGAGGGGATGAACAGTTTTCTATGTTTAGATGAATGCTATCACTATTTGGTTTTGCGTGAGTCGAGTGTACATTTCAGAAAGCTCTCTATGTACATTGCGGCATTTTCTTGGTTTATCGACTGCTGATTTTAAGACGTTGCTATGTGGCACGAAAGAATGGGAAAAATATTCCTCGTGGGATAACCGTGTATGAGAGATGTGTTAGACTTCTGGCGGTGGAGATGGAATCAAAAATAGTGATTCATGTGTTCTATGGATTTGGAGCAGATTGTTTCATGGTTGCGGACTGTGAAGTCGTGACCAAATCTAGCCAGGTAATGGTATGTATTATGACTCAGTCGTTGTGGATTTTCGGAGGGTTATTTGTCTATTTATTAGTGACCAGAGTTGATTTGGGGGCCTATTGGTAGGCCCATTTAAGATGTGTATTCAACACCGAGACGGAATGGTTGGCTCCATACTGCTATTGTTGAGGGATGTGTCATTCGGTTGATGTTGAACTTATTCATGTTCTGAAATAATCTGTGAATTACTCTTTTATGCTACGAGTAGTTGTGATTCATTGGTTATATGCACAGATGATGCAGTTCTATTGGGGGCCTTATGTCGGAATTGAATAAGATGAGCATTAGGGTATTGCATGATTGATGGCATATTGGTTATGTTATTTCGGGTTTGTGTGGCATTGTGTCATTTGCTTCTACATGGTTATGGTAGTGCACTTTGAGTACTTGATGTCGGATTGTGCGTGGTTATTGATTTTGAGCATGGTGGCTGAGGTATTTTATGGGGATCAGTGTTTGGATGGGGTCACGCATTGCACCGGAGTTATGTTAAGGTATGGACCTTGTGTTAGAATCGTGTGATGGTTCTACGGTGTGTGCTGGATTTTCAACATTTTGTCGTGGCAGTACTTGTTAATCTTGCGGGGCAGTTCTCTCATTTGAGTCATTTTTTTCATGACTGAGTACATTTGAATTGTTGCGTATTAGTGCACGGATGGCATGGGTTGTGGCTCTGGGTTATACTGGTGCGGCATGTCCATGTAGTAGTTGTGTTTAGTAATATAAGGTCATTGGACCTAGAATAGGTACTATCAGGTTTGATTACGGTATGTTCGGGAGGATAATATTGAAAGTCGGCTCAGAAAGTGATTATGGTTCTAGTGGGGCGAGAGAGCTCCGTGACTTGTTGATCTGGTAAGTAGTCATGAAATTTCGCGTGCTTCTTTTATTATCAATAGTGTACGAAGGTTTTGGGATGCGTTTTGGTTCGATATGGGTTTAATACTAGTATTTGGTTCGTTTTGGAGTAGTCACTGCGATCAGGAATGGTGCTACGAGCGTGCGAGTTGTGTAATATGTTAGGTGATTATGCCTGTGGTTATGGTTATGGTTATGGCTTGATACAACTTGTTCAAACTCATATAGTGTGTAAATGTAAGATTCGTATCTTGAAAGAAATTCTAAAGGTTGGAAATTAAATTCAAAGGTTTATGGGCTAAAGTTAAATCAATGGTATCAGTTGTATTGTGTTGTCAAGCCTATGTGGAATAGGGTGACGTGGGTTCACCCTCGGGTACGTGTGTGGTAAGATAGAACAGTGATTTGATGGCTTGGAAATAACTCTTGGCACGTTCGAGGATGAATGTATGTTTAAGTGGGGGAGAATGTAACGACTCGGTCGGTTGTTTTGAGTATTACAAACCTGTTTCCCTATTTACTGCTCAAATTCTACTTTATAGTTGTTGTGTGAATTGCCGGGGTAATTAGTTCGGGTCCGGTAAGGTTTTGGAATGAATTGGAGCACTTAGTTTTAAGGTTTAAAGTTTAAGTTAAAATAGTGACCGGATGTCAACATATATGTGAACGACCCCGGAATGGAGTTTTGATGATTCCAATAACTCCGTATGGTGATTTCGGACTTAGGAGCGTGTTCGAAAAATTATTTGGAGGTACGTAGTGGAATTTGGCTTGAAATGCCGAAAGTTAAATGTTTGGGAAGTTTGACCGAGGGGTTGACTTTTTGATATCGGGGTTGGAATCTGATTCTGGAAATTGGAATAGGTCCGTAATGTGAAATGTGACTTGTGTGCAAAATTTGAAGTCATTCCGGATTGATTTGATGTGTTTCAGCACAAGATGTAGAATTTGAAAGTTCAAAGTTCGTTGATTTTGAATTGAGGTGTAATTCGTCGTTCGATGTTGTTAGGTGTGAATTGAGGCCTCGTATAGGTCCGTTGTATGTTACGGGACTTGTTGATATAGTTTATTGAGGTCCCGGGGGCCTCGGGTGAGTTTCGGATGGTTAACAGATTGATTTTTGAGTTTAGAAGACTACTGGTAATGAAGCCTTCTGGTGTAATCGCACCTGCGAAACAGTAGTCGTAGGTGCGAGTTCGCAAGTGGGAGCAGGGGTGTGCTGAAGCGAGGTGCACAGGTGCGGAAGGAACTTCGCAGGTGCAGAATCGCACCTACGCGAGAAGTCCGCACCTGCGTGAGCACAGATGCGGGAGGATGCGTGCAGAAGCAAAAACAGGGCAGGCGAGTGAAGTCCGCAAATGCGACGATTTGCTCGCACAAGCGGCGGCGCAGGTGCGCAACTATTGTCCGCAGATGCGGATCGACTGGGCAGAATCCTTTAAGTTTGAGGGTTCGACATTTTCACCCATTTTCGGATTTTGGAGCACGGTTTGAGCGATTTTGGAGAGGAAGTTTTCACACAACTTGGGGTAAGTGTTCTTGACTCCCTTGTGGTTATATTTCATGAATTAATCTTTATTTTTTGTGTGAGATTATTGAATCTTGAGGAGGAATAGAAGGAAATATCTATAATGTCACAAAACAAATTTTTCGAGTTTGAATACCGATTCGGAGTCGGAATTGAGTGAAATTAGTATGGTTGAACTTGTAATTGGATGGGTTGTCATATTTTGTGAGTTTCGTCATATTTTGAGACGTGGGCCCCATGAGTGATGTTTGGGGCGTAATTTCGGATTTTGTGGAAAAGTATTAGTATTTTGATATAGAATTAATTTCTATAAATTTTGTGGGCTGAATCAAATTAATTGGGACTAGATTCGAGCCGTTCGGAAGTAGATGCGCACATAATGGGATTTCTGGAGCATTGTTCAGCTTGCTCGGCATTGGATTTGGCTTGTTCGAGGTAAGTAACTCTTCTAATATTGGAGATGAGGGTATGAACCTTGAATATATGTATTATGTGAATTGTTGGGAGGTGACGCACATGCTAGGTGACGGGCGTGTGGGCGTGCACTATAGAAATTATGACATAATTGGTTATGTGTGGAATTTTGTAGTTAAATAATCTTTGCATTTTCCATGCGGTTTTATGCGTTAAAGAAATTGAGCTAAAAAGCATATTACAAATCATGTTGAGGCTATGTGCCAGTATTATAGGGACCCATAGAGGACATATTGCTGTGAATTATTTGTTTTAAACTGAAAATTCATACTCGGTCATATTTATTTCATTACATATCATATCTCAGTCTCTGATGCTATTTATTGATTCATCATATCATCATTTTCGAGTTATTTGCATGACATTGTGAGCCCATGAGAGAGAGACTAGAGAGATTGATGACTGAGTGAGGCCGGCAGCAGGCCTTATTATTATGTGGATTGGGGCTGCCCGCCTATAGCATGCCTTATTGGCTTATTATGGCACCGAGTTGTCCATGCGGATTCTGACATGATATTATAGCACGTGAGTTATCCGTGCAGATTATAGCATTTGGGCTGTAGAAGCCCCTTCAGAGTCTGTACACACCCCCAGTGAGCGCAGGTACCTACTAAGTGCCGAGTGTCGAGTGCTGAGTAACTAGGAGGCATGAGAGATGGTGAGGTATGCCCGAGGGGCTGTTTAGGAGTGATTGTGAGGTAAGCCCGAGGGGCTGTATATAAATGATTGTGAGGTAATCCCGAGGGGCTGTATACGAGTGATTGTGAGGTCTGTCCGAGGGGTTGTTTATGATTTTATCACTGAGTTGCATCGCATTGGCATGCACATATGACATAAAGGTATAGAGATGTATTTTCCTCATGTTCTACAGCATCACATCATTCTTGATTTCTCACACGTGTTGACAGACGGGCATAGTGATACATTTGTTTTACACTGGTTATCTAGAAAGGAAATGAAACATCTTAATTATTTTGGAAAAGATTTTTGGGAAAAGTATTGTTTTCAAACTTATTCATACTTTTGGCAACTTCGGTAAATAATTTGGCTTTTCATTGATGTACTTGAAATGAAGAACTATTTTTAGAAAACGTGATTTAGCTGAGCATTTTATTTCTGAGTTACTTCTTGTATTATTTGCTTCACATTGTTATGGACTGTTGTGGACTATTCGTTTTGGACCCGACCTTGGTGGAAGCTCGTCAGTACTTTCAACCTAAGGCTAGGTTTGTTACTTACTCAGTACATGGGGTCAGTTGTACTGATACTATACTTCTGCACATTGCGTGCAGATATTGGCTGTTGTTGTTACTGTGCTCGATGGTTGCGGGATTTGAAGATGTACATGCGTTCCTGTTGTAGCTGCCTCTTGTTCAGGGTAGCCTTAGATTTATAGAAGCTCTGTTTATATACTATTCAAACAAACTATGTATTTATTTCATTTCCGCTTTGTAAACTCTATTCTTAGAAGTTCATGATTTGTACTACCAGTTCTAGGGGATTGAATAAGGTTAAGACCTTTATTCACTTAAATTGCTTTAATAATTATTATTGGAATTGGATATTTGGTAATTGGCCTACCTAACGGGTTGGGTTAGGTGCCATCACGACTAGTTGGATTCTGGGTCGTGACAGGGACCATTAGGCCCGCCAGGGCCCGGGACTGGACCGGTCTCTTCGCGGGACAAACGGTCCCAACGGTCAACTTTTTTAATAAAAATAAAAATAAAAATTTAAAATATAGCCTTTGGGCTGTGAAAAATAGTCGTTGGCTATTTATAAAATAGTCATTTAACCCCCCCTCCCCCCCAACTTTGTTTTAACCCCAAACCTTTTATAATTACACCTTTTCCCTATTTCAACTATAAATACCTCCTCATTCTTTCATTGTTCTTACAAAATCATCAATCTATCACAATTTTTCTCTAATGTTATTCTATAATTGCTACTATTGCTTACTTAATATAGTATAGTGTATATATATATATATATATATATACACACACACACACACACTAAGTGTATAGTATATAAGCTATATAAGATGTACATATAGTATAGTATATATATAAGCTATATTCGATTTAAGGTCACAATTCTATAATAGAATTTACAAGACATTACCTTCGATATTTTTTTTAATATCCTTTTGTCTCTAATTTCTATAATAGGATCAGCTCACTTGGCCCGTTTAGGCCCGGGACCGGCCCACTTACCACCCTTAAATGACGGTGCGATAATTTGCATATCATATAGACATACGAATAAATAGCATACTAATGCTTGAAAATGGCGGAGTGATTGCGAAATGTGTTAACTATTAAAGGTTGTGGCCACAACGGATGCCAATCATTCCAGCTGTTGTTATAATATACTATTGCTACATTAAGTGTAGTCAATAATATGATATGCAATAGAAAGTCGAGACGTATTAGTCTACGACATAAGAAAGTTCGCATTGAACTGTAAATACAATGAAACGAGTGTTGAGATATGTGAAATATACTCAAAATTATGATTTGCACTACAATAAATATCCCACAGTAATTGTAACGACCCAACCAGTTATTTTGACTGTTAGAACCACATTCCCCTAAATAAGACTAACCGTATGTGCTTTTATTAATTTATGACTTGCAAGGATAATTGGTTCGGGATTTGGAAGTGTTCGGGTTGAAATTGGAACACTTGGTTACTTAAGTTGGCCTTAAAATGTTAAGTTTGACTTCGGTCAAAACTTTTAGCAAACGACCCTAAAATAGAATTTTGATGATTCCAACAGCTCCGTATGGTGATTTTGGACTTAGGAGCGTGTTCGGAATTTTATATGGAAGTCCGTAGTTAGATTAGGCTTGAAATGGCTAAAATATGAATTTAAGTTTGGAAGTTTGACCGGGGAGTTAAATTTTTGATATCGGAGTCAGAATCCAGTTTTGAAAGTTTTTATAGCTCCATTATGTCATTTATGACTTGTGTGCAAAATTTAAGGTCAATCGGACTTGATTCGATTGGTTTCGGCATCGAATGTAGAAGTTGGAAATTTCATAAGACTAAAGTTTCAAGTGAGTTCGCACAAGACCTAACTTCAAATGATCATAACTCTCATGATACAAAGTTTTATATGGTGTATTAACTATCAAATAAAATATCTTTGAGTCTAATTTCTAATGCTTCAAACCGTTCGTCATTTGGACATTCCTACAAGAAGTTATGACCAAATTACCAAAAGCTGGAAAAATGCGATTATGCTGCAAATTGTGCATCCGCAAATCAATTATGCGAGCCGCAAAATAGGTCTGCGACCCACAATATGGTCACCGATATGCCCAGAGCACACCACTTCTGGGCATCAGTTTTGCGATCCATTGTGCGACCCGCATACCTATTTGGCGGTGCATTGTGCGATCGCCTACCTGTTTTCAGAGGGGTAATTTTTCTATATTCATATCCCGGCCTCATTTTGATAAATAGGTTTTGGGTCTTATTTTGGGGAAATTATCTGATAATTTTAGAGAGAAGTGAGAGTGTTCTAGAAATAGGAAGTAGATAAAGTGTCTTGTTCATTAAATTCTTGTCCAAGTCGTGAAATCCAACAAGTAATCCCTCAAGTTCTTCATCAAAGAGGTAAGATTCTAACCCCTAATCTTCAATTTCGAGTTTGGGTAATGATGGATGATTAAGAGTATGATTCTTGGGTGTAAGAGTATTATTTATACATATCAATAAGGTTTATGGAAAGAGTGTTGAGTTCAAATAGGTAAAGATTGAGTTGAAAATGGTAGAAATCTTCAAAGACTTTAATTGAAGATTTGAGGATCGAGTTGATGTCGGAATTTGGTAAAATTTATATGGTTGGACTCGTGGTTGGATGGGCGTTCATATTTTATAACTTTTGTCAGGTTCCGAGACGTGGGCCCCACAGGCAATATTTGAGTTAATTTTGGATTTTATTGAAAAATATAGTATTTTCTTATGAAATTAATTCCTATAATTTTTAGTGATTGTATCGAATTTATTTTGGCTAGATTCGAGCCATTCATAGTTGGATAATCGAGGAAAAGGCCTTCTATTGGATTAAATTGGAGAACATTGAGGTAAGTCTCTTGTCTAATCTTGTGAGGAAACAATTATCCCATAGGTAATTAAATTAATAGTTGTTACTAATTGTGGAGGCTACGTACGCACGAGGTGATGAGACTCCGTGTATAGCTAATATTAATGCTAAAGTTCGGGTAGTTTAGGACTCAAAGCATGAATTACTTGTGTAAATTGTATTCTTTGTTTAATATATATATATATTGTGAATTGTTAGATAAACATATTAAAGGATGGAAATCTCATGTGTTTGATTTTCTGTTTAAATTAATTAATTATTAAGATAAATTGTTCTTCCTCCTGAATTTATCTTATAATAAATATACTTTCATTCCGGAGGTAAATAAGAAAATGTCCTCCTTTCTTGTGGAGCGGGCCGAAGGCCTCAGCAAGATAGATGCATCTATGGATCGTGCCGCACGTCCCCCGACAGTGTACACGACACTCTGGATTAGGTCGTACGACCTCAGCATAAATCGTGCCTAATAATAATAATTACACGATATTTTGATAGTTTATTGCAGCTTGTGAAGCTAATTGATAAATTAAAAATCTTTGAAATTTAATGAATTAATTATCTCTGCTTGTTGAGGAATTATTGTTATTCCTGTAAATGAGGCTAATTGATAAATTGAAAATTTATTGGAACTGAAGAAGTTTAATTAATATATTGAGAATTGTTGCATTTGAAGTAATTTAATTATTTCTGCTGGTTAAAAAAAATCATTGTAAATTCTATAAATCATGTTGGTCTAGATATTACTATTTTTATTTTATTTATTATTATTGACTCTTAGTGAGTGTCAAAGTCGGCCATCTCGTCTCTACCTCTTCGAGATTAGGCTTGATACTTACTGGGTACACGTTGTTTTCGTACTCATGCTGCACTTGCTGCACATTTTATTGTGCAGATACAATGGTACATATAAGTCTAGCGGACTTTTGGGCGCAGAGGTGTGCTTAATAATTTTGGGGACATAGGTGAGCTGCATTCTGTATTATGATCCGCAACCAACAGAGTCTCCTTCAGATTTATTATATTTTCCTGTCGAATTTGTATTCCGGACTGATGTTGTATTTTTTTCATAATTCCCTAGTAAAAGCTCATGCACTTGTGATACCGGATTTTGGGAATGGTTTTGAATTGTTTAGAAATTTAGTTGTTAAAAATATTTATCATTTACTCTATACGTTTTAGCTTTATTATTTCATTGAAGAAATTTTGATTTCAAAAATACTAAAATGGGTAATTAAGCTAAGTATGTATTGTTGGCTTGCCTGACATCGGTGTCCGGCGACATCACGACCTTTAATGGATTTTGGGTCGTGACAAAGATGGTATCAGAGCACTAGGTTCACTTAGGTCTCACGAGTCATGAGAAAGTCTAGTAGAGTCTTGTGGATAGGTACGGAGACGTCTGTGCTTATCTTCGAGAGGCTACAGGGGTGTTAGGAATACTTCTTTTTTTTGATTCCTCATCGTGTGATTCGATTCCTTTGAGGCTTATGCTTTCATTTCCTTCTTATTCAATCTTATGCGATGCGAAGCACTTGTAATAAATTAGGGATCGAGGAAATTTTTAATGGTACTACAGATGTAGTGCAGGATGCTTCTCCCTATGTAATTAATTGGGCTATTGTCGTCGCCTTGTGGAAGGCCGCTCTGTCGTTTCAGTTCAGTATCAATACTACCTATGGTTTTAAGATTTGGCATTGATTGTTATGACGATTCATGCGTTGTTATCACACAATGTTTATGTAATGGTAGAATGCTTGTCTATGTGTCAGGGTAGTAAACGACTTGAAAGAATGTTTTTCCCAGTACATGATTCCGAGATTCCATGTTTTATTCCTAGCAAGGAAAAGGTAATCGTACTATGAATGTTCAGGTTTGGGGTTGTTGGAGTAACGGAGCTTGATATTTTCGATCATGGTAGAGTTCTCGATTGTGATGTGATGTCATCGCCTTGTTAAATGCGTTACGGTTCGCAGGTGTTATGGTTTTCTTCAATTCGCCTTCACGGCGGGGTGTTAGGAATTAGTATAGGGGAAGCAGTTGTTAGAGATCGCAGTGTGCAGTGGTTCAGGATCAAAGCGGTGTCCCTAGTACTGATGGCTCGAGCAAGATGATCCTCAGAAAGGTTTAAAGCCGGTAGCGACCTATTGGTTCAAGTGCTACAGAGATGGAATTTTAGTTAAGGCAACAACTGGGCAGCGAAGGATGAGGAAGGACGTGTGGAATGTGTCTTGTGGTGGTTAGGTTCCGAGAAGGCCAAGTGTAAGAAAACAGAAGTCGAGTAGTTGCTTAAAGGAGATGGTTGACCAAAGTGGGAGAGTGGAAAGGTAGCACATGGGTTACGTGGTTGGATGATTACACGCCTTGAGGAAAGTTGGAGTGATTTGGGATTTAGGATGGACAGTGACTTGTTCTACCCAATTAAGTTGTAATATTAGCTACTATATTGAGGAAGATTGGATACAACAGGAGGGAGTTGCTTAATATGAAGAGGGATGCAACATGACTTTGGGTTAGAATGTATCATCTCACCTTTAGTTGAGGTCAACAGGAAGTGAACGGACCGGTACAGCTGGTAAACGAGCACGTGCTCAGAATGGTTTATTGGTTTCGTGGTAATAATACTCAGTGCAACATTGTTGGAGGATGTCAACATGGAATTTCCACAGGTGGGATATCTCCTGCGAGCAGGTTAGCGGTTGCGTGGTGTTGATGGAGCTTCTACGAAGAATTTTTACTTGTTACCCGGTAAGAGGTCGAATATGTGATTGTGGTTAATGGTTCAAAATGTTTGGGTAAAGCTTAACAAAAGGATTTTGAGAATATGGAAATTAACGGCGTGGGATCATGGTAAATGAGGAGGAGGAATAGTTGGGGGCTCGATAGTATGTGATGGTATCTTAAAGCTAAGTGGGAGAGCCCCACCGTCTACAATTGGATTGCATGGTTGTCTATTTGTAAGGTTTCTGGTTATCGGTGTATTGGTGGTCCTTTTAACTAAGGAAAGAAAACATCAGTGGTAATTTGAGCAAAGGATTTGGGGGAATGTGTGCCATATTTGGCCTTATCGATTCATAGTCAGGTTTTGGGAAGACTCAGAGTCTATGCTTCGTGTTGATGTGATGTACAATGAAGGTGATTCGGCCGGGTGCTTCTTTTAGAGAGTGTCCAACTGCTACCAGGTCCTTGGATTTGATCACGTTTGGGAACAAGTTAGAGCAAGTGACTCTCAATAATGATCTTAGTGGGTTCAAAAATTTAAAGTGCGGTGCCTAAGGATCTCGTGTCCGTAGTATGGTTGAGTATCGAGCTTTTGCAGCAGATTATGAAATGGGGCTTGGAGTACTCTGCGTTATCTTCAAGTTGTGGTGTAGCATTTGAGAAACGGAAGAAAATAACTTCGGATTCATAAACGAAGTATCAGAATGGGTTTACCACTTGAAGATGTAAAAGTGCACACAAGGAGGGGTATGAGATGATTTGTGGATTTTGAAACAGTGCGGTCTCGTGAAATAAGGCCGCTCTGGATGAGTACGGATTTAAGTTCGTGATGTAATGAATGGAGCTATTATTATTTTTAAGGCAAGTTGAGAATAAATTGAGAAAAGACGGGTCAGCTAACAATGGTTGAATCGACATGATTGTGGCAATGATCAGTTCCTTCAGCGCATTGAGTTATGCATGTGATTTGTGGCAGTACGTGCAAGGCTTGACGACCGCCTAATTGATTTTATTTGGAGGAATTCAAGTATTATGACATGTTATGTATAGAGGGATACCATAAGAGTTATGGTGGTTTAGACCACTACTCGAGGCCGATATTTTCTGCGAATATGGGAATTCAGTCAGGTGTTGCAATGGTTCTCTTGAAATAAGTTAAGTAGAAGGTTTCTATATGATGAAGTGTTTACCTTATTAGTGGTTCAGGAGTTATGATGGAATTCTTGTACTCCTGTGCATTGGCGTGATTAAGTGCACTAAGTAGCATGTGATTCGAAAGTTGAGGATTTAAGATTTCGATTCGCTGTTGACAAGGATGTCATGAGCTCGGATGAGCAGGAAAGGATTTAGATGTTCAAAGTAAGATGGTATTGTTTTTGGCATCATCTAAGGTCGATGTCAGGTGTAAGAGACCTTGTGTATTGATTTGTGGATTCTTGATATGCTTTACAGCATTAGTGTAACCGGTAGCATGGATGTGCAGACTTGTTACTTAGTGCGGAAGGTCGTGGGAGCGTGTCTCACGGAAAGATTGTGTAAGAGTGACATGTATTCACTTGATTGAGTGAAGATTGAGACAAAGTATGAAGATTGTGGTAATATCGTTGATTCGAGAATTTATGCCTGGAGGACGCTCGGTTCATTTGGTTGTGGACTGTGGAAGTATTGTTCCGGTTATGATGGCTATTCTTGTATGTTATGGGAAAAAGGGTTATTATGGATCCTTGAAAGGTTATTAGCCTAGTACGATGCGATCAAAATATATTGATATAAGATGTATATATAGTATAGTATAGTATATATATATATACACACACACACACACACACTAAGTGTATAGTATATAAGCTATATAATATGTACGTATAGTATAGTATAGTATATATATATATACACACACACACACACACACTAAGTGTATAGTATATAAGCTATATAATATGTACGTATAGTATAGTATAGTATATATATATATACACACACACACACACACACTAAGTGTATAGTATATAAGCTATATAATATGTACGTATAGTATAGTATAGTATATATATATATACACACACACACACACACACTAAGTGTATAGTATATAAGCTATATAATATGTACGTATAGTATAGTATAGTATATATATATATACACACACACACACACACACTAAGTGTATAGTATATAAGCTATATAATATGTACGTATAGTATAGTATAGTATATATATATATACACACACACACACACACACTAAGTGTATAGTATATAAGCTATATAATATGTACGTATAGTATAGTATAGTATATATATATATACACACACACACACACACACTAAGTGTATAGTATATAAGCTATATAATATGTACGTATAGTATAGTATAGTATATATATATATACACACACACACACACACACTAAGTGTATAGTATATAAGCTATATAATATGTACGTATAGTATAGTATAGTATATATATATATACACACACACACACACACACTAAGTGTATAGTATATAAGCTATATAATATGTACGTATAGTATAGTATAGTATAGTATAGTATAGTATAGTATAGTATAGTATAGTATATATATATATACACACACACACACACACACACACACACTAAGTGTATAGTATATAAGCTATATAATATGTACGTATAGTATAGTATAGTATATATATATATATATATATATAAAAGCTATATTCGATTTAAGGTCAATATTCTATTATAAAATTTACAAGACATTACCTTAGATATTATTTTTAATATCCTTTTGTCTCTAATTTCTATTTAATTATTTTAAAAAAAAAATCCGTTGGACCCACTTAGCCCATTTAGCCAGCAGGCTGGGATCGTTTAGCCCAAGACCAAACGGTCCCGGTCCCGAGTCGGTCCCTACGAAAATACCGTTTGGCCCGGAACCGTTTGGCCTGTTTAATTTGGGACCAGGACCATTTGGATCGGCCCACTTGGCCCATTTAGGCCCGGGACCGGCCCACTTTCCACCCTTAAATGAAGATGCTATAATTTGCATATCATATAGACGTATGAATAAATAGCATACAAATGCTTAAAAATGGCGGAGTGATTGCGAAATGTGTTAACTATTAAAGGTTGTGGCCACAACGGATGCCAATCATTCCAGATGTTGTTATAATATACTATTGCTACATTAAGTGTAGTCAATAATCTGATATGCAATAGACAGTCGAGACGTATTAGACTACGACATAAGAAAGTTTGCATTGAACTGTAAATATGAAACGAGTGTTGAGATATTTGCAATATACTCAAAATTATGATTTGCACTATAATAAATATCCCACAGTAATTGTAACGATCCAACCGGTTGTTTTGACTATTAGAACCACGTTCCCCTAAATAAGACTCCCCGTATGTGCTTTTATTAATTTATGACTTGCGGGGATGGTTGGTTCGGGATTTAGAAGTGTTCGGGTTGAAATCGGAACACTTGGTTCCTTAAGTTGGCCTTAAAATGTTAAGTTTGACTTCGGTCAAAATTTTTAGCAAATGACCTCGGAATAGAATTTTGATGATTCCAACAGCTATGTATGGTGATTTTGGACTTAGGAGCGTGTTCGGAATTTTATTTGGAAGTCCGTAGTTAGATTAGGCTTGAAATGGCTAAAATAGGAATTTAAGTTTGGAAGTTTGACCGGGGAGTTGACTTTTTGATATCGGAGTCGGAATCCAGTTTCGAAAGTTTTTATAGCTCCATTATGTCAGTTATGACTTGTGTGCAAAATTTGAGGTCAATCGTACTTGATTCGATAGGTTTCGACATCGAATGTAGAAGTTGGAAATTTCATAAGACTAAAGTTTCAAGTGAGTTCGCACAAGACCTAACTTCAAATGATCATAACTCTCATGATACAAAGTGTTATATAGTGTATTACCTATCAAATCAAATATCTTTGAGTCTAGTTTCTAACGCTTCAAACCGTTCGTCATTTGGACATTCTTACAGGAAGTTATGACCAAATTACCAAAAGTTAAAAATATGCGATTATGCGGCAAATTGTGCAACTGCAAATCAATTATGCGAGCCGCAAAATAGGTTTGCGACCCGCAAAATGGTCGCCGGTATGCCCAGTGCACACCATGTCATGACCCAAAATCCCACCACAGGCATCGTGATGGCACCTAGTCTCTAAGACTAGGGAAGCCGATTTTAATTACCTTTTGAAACCAATTTTGTTTTTGAAATTAACGGCGGAAATAATTACAATATACAACCTGCCAAGACTGGTAGCACTGAGTCACGAACTCTAACTAAATACATAGAATGATCACGAGGATCGAATATACAATACTGTTTGATTACAAGTTAACAGTACAATGAAATGAAAAGACTCCAAGGGACTGCGACGACCAAGCTGCTCTACTTTGAATCCTTACGATTCCGCTTTAACTCTGCTCAAGTCCGTAAGTATCAAGACTAACCTCAATGGAGTAGAGACGAGGTACAGTCAAGACACTCACAAGTCTAATAACCTGTGCAATATAATATAAAAAATAATAGGAAACAAATAACAATAGGACAACCTAAAACAACCGGTGATATGCACAGCAAACAACAAGAATACCATTAATATCGCTCAACATTTAATAAGTACAATTACACCCAATTAAATCAAGTCCTTCAAATAAATGTATTTCACATATAATTCTTCCAAATAATTCTCTTTCAAATATAATTTTCTCAAATAATTATTTTTCAAATATAATTCTTTCAATAAATCGTTTCAAATATAATTTCCTCAAATAAATATCTTTCCAATACAATTCTTTCTTATAATACTTTCTAAGTAAAAATTCTTTCAAATAAATATTTTGAATATAATTCTTTCAATTAGAAAGTCACCATGTGACACCTCAATTCATAATCATAAAAATACGGGTCTCAACCCATTTTTATATTTTTTGTATACACGGGTCTCGGCCCATTTTTATATTTCCACGGCACCTCGTGCCCATTATTAAATCATCATATTTCCCCAGCACCTCGTGCCCTCATTTCATATCACAACTGCATGGACAATTCATGTGCCAAATATTCTCATTATTTACTCACGGCACCTCGTACCCATATTTCATTTTATAATCCGCCTGGCAATAGCCACATGCTCTCAATTTCAACATAAATCAGGTTTTTATCAATTTACCAACAACAAGACAAGTTGCACAAGGTATGAAAATAAACACAAGCAAATCACAACATCACACGCAAATTATCAACACCATAACCCCACATCATCACATATCATCCCTGACAATAGCCACCCTTATCGCTCCTATTGCCACCCTTGTCGCTCCTATAGCCACCCTTATCGCTCCGCCCAGATATTATTCCAACAAACCAAACAACAGTAAAATGCCACCCTTATACCCACATAATATCAACAGTGAAATGCCACCCTTATCTCCCTAAAATAATTACTCACACAACACAATAATTTACACGGGAAATTAAGACAGCAACATTATAAAATCAATTCATATCACAATTTTCCCAATGGCCACAACCAAATCCAAAGATATAACAAAATCAATTAATTTCACAACAAATAGCTCAAGGCTCCACACAATGTATATAACATCCAAAAACAATCAATAGAGATAGAAATTACTCAGCATAAAGCAAAACTTTCATTATTGCAAATTTAGATAATTATATTAATCTTATTCTTAAGCTTGCTTAAATTAATTATTTGCATAAGAAAATTCATATTTGAAATTAATTTCCAAGAAATATTAATCCAACAGTACTCACAAAATTTCATAAATATTTCAAGTAACAATCACATCAAATTATCATACAACAACAACCCAGTATAATCCCACTAGTGGGGTCTGGAGAGGGTAGTGTGTACGCAGACCTTACCGGTAGAGAGGCTGTTTCCAAATGACCCTCGGCATCCTTCCCTCCAAGAACTCACCACCTTGCTCTTGGGGTGACTCGAACTCACAACCTCTTGGTTGGAAGTGGAGGGTGCTTACCATGAGAGCAACCCACCTTGTCTCACATCAAATTATCATATAAAAACAATTTCAACAATAAGGGTTTAGGCATGGCAAACAAATGATTTAATAATTTTCCACAATTTTTCAATTTACTACACAATAATGCCTAAGACTTTAATTCAATGCATTTTGCACATATATGCCCGAGTACGTACTCGTCACCTCACGTACACAGCTTTTCACATTTCACAAATGGCACATAAGCCTTAATGCCTAAGGGGTAATTCCCCACTCGAGGTTAAGCAAGACACTTACTTCTTTGAAGTTATGCTGATATTCCAAAATAGCCTTCTTGCTTGAATTGACCTCCGGACAGCTCAAATCTATCCAAATTAATTGTATAACTTTATTAAAATTCGTCGAAAACAATTCCGGATAATAATATGTCGACTTAAAAATTTATTCCAAAAAGTCAACAAAAATTAACGTAGGACCCGCCTCTCGGAACCCGACATAATTTTTATGAAATCCTAACACCTATTCCGATACGAGTTCAGCCATACATATTTTTATTGAATTCCAATAACAACTCGACCTCCAAATCTTAAATTTTTGTTTTTGGAAGATTTTGTAAAAATCTTAATTTCTTCCATTTAAATCCGAACTAAATGATGAATATAATCATAGATTCATGAAATATAATCACTTTCGGATATAGAATACTTATCCCAACCAAGCTTGTGAAACATCCCTCTAGAATCGCCCAAATCCGAGCTCCAAATATTCCAAAACGAAATGCCAAAAATGACCAAGTTCAATCCTTATGTTTCTGCCCAGTTTCGCACCTGCGGACTGATTTTTCGCACCTGCGTGCTCGCTTTTGCAAGTAAATACTCGCTTCTGCGGAAGTGCATTGCCCAGTCGACCATCGCATTTGCGGAAGCTTTTCCGCTTCTGCGGGAATCGCTTATGCGATGACTCACGCTCACCTGCGATGCCCCTCCGCTTCTGCGTCGTCTTTGCCCGCTTCTGCGCTTCCGCAGGTGCGGGATTTTCTTCGCACCTACAACCACTGCCATGACCTTCCATTTTCGCTTCTGCGACTTAAATCTCGCATCTGCGATTGCGCATCTGCGATCAATTTCATCGCAGATGCGATGACACCAGTGGCAGATTTCCAACAGTTCCTTCATGTCAATTTTTGATCCGTTTAACCATCTAAAACTCGCCCGAGGCCCCCGAGACCTCAATCAATTATACCAACATGTCCCAACATGCAATATGAACTTAGTCGAGGCTTCAAACCACGTCAAACAATGCCGGAATTACGAATCGCGCATCGAATCGAATTGTAAGTTTTTAAATCTTTCAACTGCTATATTGTGCGCCGAAATGTATCAAATCAATCCGGAATGACTTCAAATTTTGCACACAAGTCATAATTGATGTAAGGAAGCTATTCCCATTTCCGGAATCAAAATCCGACCTCGTTATCAAAAATTCACCCTTTGGTCAAACTTTTCCAAAATCTTATATTTTTCTAACTTTCGCCAAAAATGTGTCGAATTGTCCTACGGACTTCCAAATCCGAACATACGCCTAAATCCGAAATTATCATACGAAGCTATTGCCATCATTGAAATTCCATTCCGGGGTCGTTTGGTCAAAAGTCAACTCTCCGGTCAACTCTTTCCATTTAAGCTTCAAAATGAGAATGTTTCTTTAAATTAAATTCTGAATCTTCCGAAAACCAAACTCGACCACACACGCGGGTCATAATACATATTGTGAAGCTTCTCGAGACCTTAAGTCACTGGAAGGGGAGTAATTTCTTAAAACTACAAGTCGGGTCGTTACATTTTCCACCTCTTAAACAAACGTTCGTCCTCGAACGTTCTAAGAATTATTCTGAGGTTACCAAATTAATGATTTTACTTTTACACATATACTCGCGGTTGATTCCACGCTACTGCATTTTAGATAAGCTCGACAACATCATCTCATTTGAGATTATTTCTTTTATCCATATTTGTAAACATTAAAATCAATTTCTTACACTCCAACATTTCAAAAGGTCTGATTTATTTTTTACAACAACATACGGTATTAGTCTCAACTGGCTATAGCAACTCGTGCCTATGCACACATCAATTTTCTTGATAGTGTTGAAGTACTTCAAAATTTTTCTGGGGTGATTCATTCTTCCCCGCTTAGGGTCATTCTCCCTCAAACACATAACATAACTTATCTCTTCCTTTGCAAATCTCAATCCTTCAAAGTTTACTAACTCCCAAAATTTTCAGAAATTTCGGCAGAGTCTCCCCTGTAATTGGGTGTATCCACCTACCAAAGTAACACCAAAATAACTCCTAATAACACATCCACAACCCAATGAAATACCTCAAGGTATATATGAATAACACCAATCTCAGCATTACAAGCACTGTATTATTATTATGATATCAGTACATGAAGCGCATCATATGCATTCTCATCACCACATCTCAGGTCTTAAAAATTGTTCATAATTACTTCTAGCATCATCAATCAATCTCATATTAACCACCACCTCATTTCGAATTTTCACAACACTGACAACAGAATGTGAGAGCATGAAGACCTCATGGTTGCTTACTCGGATTAATGAGTCACATTTACCGCCACTTGGGCACTCGTCTCATAGGTTAAAACTCAATGTTGACAGCACAGAAATGGCTGAATATGCACAGAAACATATACAAGAATTATCAAATAGGCCTAACAGGCATGAGTCCCTATTAATACTATTGTACAATTAAATTTCACAAAGGAAAAATTGTAAACTCATAAATATTTCACCACAAGGACCTCGTCCTTACATAACTTCCATCGCGGCTTGCAGCCCGGTTTAAATATTTCACACCATATAAAAATACGAGGATCTCGTCCTCAACTCCGAATCACAAGTATTTTGCACATTGTGCCAACTAAAATTTCAATTTCCTTTCTTTCTTCTTTTCAAGGTGGGTTGCTATGATGGTAAGCACTCTCCACTTCCAACCAAGAGGTTGTGAGTTCGAGTCACCCCAAGAGCAAGGTGGGGAGTTCTTGGAGGGAAGGATGCCGAGGGTCATTTGGAAACAGCCTCTCTACCCCAGGGTAGGGGTAAGGTCTGCGTACACACTACCCTCCCCAGACCCCACTAGTGGGATTATACTGGGTTGTTGTTGTTGTTGTTGTTGTTGTTGTTTCTTTCTTCTTTTCAATAAGTTTCATAAACAGTTTTCACAACACATAATGAACCCTCATACTGTTAGGGCATATAATTCATAAAAATTGGAATCAATTATTCCGAAACACATTAAACCCACAGTAATGAATAATAAAAATTACTTTTGGGCTTATATCCCTCAATGGTGTACCAAAAATAAAATGACAGACAGGAGCTCACACCTTCAAATCTCCCAACAGGGATAACATATAAGTGGGTCACAAATTTACGAAGCTCACCCATAAGTAGAGCATAATAGGAGGACTCACCTCAATATTCAGAACCGAATCAAATTAAGGAAGATATCCTTTTATAATAAAAATCAAGATCGTACCTATAACGACACCATCTGGTGTATTGGCCTCAGCCAAATCATTGTGATTAAATCAACGGGTGGGGCCTCCACCTCTTAGGTGCCCTCTACCCGCATGTCCTCCACCTCTAGTTGACTGTGCACCTAGAGTATGGACTGGAATAAAGCTTGTAGCTGGAGGGTTCTGATGAAATCCACCCCTCCCAAGTCTGGGACAATCTCTCATGATATGCCTAGTATCACCACACTCATAACAACCCCTCTGAGGTCGCGACTACTCATACTGAGTGTGTGCCGGATAACTGGATTAACCACTGTAAGAATCTCATGTCGGTGGTGCACTATAAACTAGAGCACCCCGGGTAATCTGATGTGCGGGCTGAGCTGATCGGCTGCTCG